>JAGVSQ010010370.1:0-12965 GCA_022683975.1 Rhyacophila evoluta
AAATATCTACACGATGCATGATATAAACAGATACACATATAAATAAATAAAAACAAATAATGAAGTAATTTAAATAAAGAACATACACACACATAGCAGTTCATTGAAGTGATATGTCATTTAAGACACATCAACAGATGGTAGTAAATAAATAAAAGTGACATTTCTGTCACTGAAATGTGACAATCAACTATGCAATCGTGACATACATCATAGATAGATCAAATGGGGTACTCACGTTGACTTGATGGTAATGCAACGATCTTGCTCATCCTTACGGGTGTCTGTGAACCTGGTCTCTCCGGCTTTTGCTCCGGCGATGATACCAGCTTTGGAGACGAGCGAGTCTGTCAGGGTGGACTTGCCGTGGTCAACGTGAGCGATGACGGACATGTTGCGGATGTTCCGCTTCTTGTCCATCATGCCACGGATTTCGTCAACGGTGAAATTCACCTAAATAAAAAAACCAACATCAAACTAACATGTCCGAACATAATAAAATGGTAAAACACGAACGCCGACACCGCAGAAAGGTCTTTCAGCGGGGCAACTTTTTTTGACGTAAACATATCGACGAGAATATGCATGTGGCCTCGTGTACGTCAAAGCCCAATTAAATATTTTTTTCACTCGTTCCGCTTAAACTACACTGAATTACTATTAATACATTCAAAATAACTTATTATTCCCCGCATATATTTAGGAAAAGATTAAACTTTCATCTCCAGACAGCTGGACCAAAGTTTTTCGATCGACTTTAACTGCGGTTGAAAGATTGATTTCACTCGGTGGTGCAATCATCGGATATTGGCACTATTTCTTTGTAAATCGTCGAACGTATCAGCTTCATATTGTAAAACACTATTAAAGAAACGTTTTGACGTTCTCAAAAACACAATTATTCACTCACCATGATGGATGATTTCCGATTTCGCTGGCCAAGTCAAAATTACGATACGCCAGTAATGGCGTTCAACCTGGGAAAGGAAAGAATTTTGGGAAATGCCACGAACGACAGTTCACTGTAGATTGCAGCACCGTCGCCAAGTCGGCAAGTTTATGAAAAGAATATCATAGACAATTTTAATACATAAAAATATTTAAGAGATAGGTAGGTAAATATTGATTTTGTATATTAATTTTCAATTTTTATTCTAAATTTTTTTTCATTTTTTTTCAATGAGACTCAGATTTAATTTCTAACGTTGTCAAAAGATTTTTTTATAAAAAAAGTATTGCCACAGACTTGTAACAAAAAATAAATAGTAAGGTGAATGTATTGAATAATCATTGAATACTCAAAAATCTTATTGTATACAAGTATATTTTTAACGGCAGTCGCCAAAGCTAATTGTATTCACAGATCGAATTTATAGCATAAAAAATATTTCAATTGCAATATTGCAGATATCTATTATTTATTTTCACTTTAAGAGTGGATATTCTGCAAATCTATTTACTCCACGTTCGGAGCAAACAACATGATTTATTTTTTTTCAAATACACGTGTAGTTTTTATGTAAAATATTTTTTCTTTAATGTATGAAAATTATACTGCCTGAAAATTTAGTTTATAATATATATTTCAATACAATAATAATGAATGTTGAAATATCAAAAACTTTTACAATACATTTAAAAAAATATAAAATTCTATTATCAAAAAATTATACTTGGATTATACGCTTTTTATCTTTGCCATTTTGCCAAATTTGTAGATCTAAGTTTATTATAAGAGGTATGTATATTAAAGAATCGATCAATAATGTGTTTTTTAGCTTTATGTATATGTACATACTTCCATAGCTATCATCAAATTAATGACGTATGATGACGCCGTAAGAATTGATCGTAATATATTTTACCACACTTCGTTAAAATGGTTTTCCATCACTACCATAATAAAAAAGTATGTGTGTACAGATTCATATTTTTTTCTACAAATTGTCAACAGTTTTTTATTATTCTGTAATAATTAATATGTATTCGTATGAACTTTAGATTACGCAGTACATATTAATATAATATTGTCATTGGAATGACATTCTCAAGAAATTTCCACCGGTTACAATGAGATCCTAGAATCAAACCATTTTATTTAGCTTGGATAGCTCTGACATCTATCGGAACTTCAGAAAAAAAATATCAACAGATTTAAAAATATATAAGCTGTCATATAGCGCTATTGTTTTGTTGCGGAGAATTGAGATACTACATTCAAACACGTTTATACAAGTTTGAAATCTAATAAAATTACGTTTTCGTGATTTCGAACAAACTTTTTCAATAAAACATGTTTAAAATTCTCGTTCATTATTCGTACATTTTATAGTTTATATGCCAATTATATTAAGTAGATATGCATACTTACCAAAATTTTTCATTATTATCTCGTATGTTCACACAGGTAATGACTAGGGTTGCCAAACGTCTCAGATTGTCTGGGACCATATCAGAATTCAATCTCTAACTACTAGTACCTCAACCACAAGCCAAAGTTTACGCACAAATAAATTTAAAAAACCTTTATTCTTAAAATATGACATTACATTTTTGTAATGATTATTAAATTTGATTTAATAGATTTTTTTTCAAAAAGTAAATTAGAGGGCATGAAGATGGCTAACAACTTATAAAACTTACAAAATTAAAATCACGGAATATCAGAAAAAAGCTTTTAATACAACGAATGAGACTATAGAAGAATAATATTACAAAAGTTAGTTCTTTATAAACTGTTAAGATAAACACATACGTATAGATATAGATATTGAATTGTTTGTCAATGAAAATTGTAGTGAAATTATATGCATAAATTTAGTTTTTTTTCGGGCCACAATTCCCGGATTGGTCTAAAAAATAGATGGCAGCCCTATTGATTGAGTTCTAAAATTGAATGCGATTTATTCAATACCCTTCAATAATGACACTAATGTTACATAACATGTGTTACCGTTTATTGTCGCATTATTGATGTTATTGGCTTATCAGTTGTCGGTTATCATTTTTAACAATGGATTGACAGCGGTGCTAATCAACTTTTGAAAATATTAATAACATTGAACACACTGGTTTCCCATATCCGTGTGCTCATTAATATTTAATTGAATATTATCTCCACGTTATAGGCCATAGAATCACACAATATTGTGCAATGGGGATCGTGTAAATTGTTCAAGCTCAGTATCCGTATTTTTACTAGAGTATTACCCCAAGATTTGGGTCAATTATACTCTGGGCCCCTGGGTATTTAAATATATAACCAATATATACCATTGGAACATAGAGAATTTTATCGATTCAAAGTAAGAATAGTTTTTTGTCTCACTTTTTTTTATTTATACATACCTCTTTTTGAGGGACAGCTTTAATTAATAAAAATGATGCCAACTTTGGAAACACAAATTGCCGATGTTTAAGTCAGGTACACGTATATCTACAGTTTTTGTCGTTAATTTTGTAGAAACTTTATTCGTGTTGAGAATAGTCATGAGACTACATTTGGCCGGTAATAAAACATATGAAAGTCACTTGAAAATTTTTAATTCGTCTCAAAATACATTTAGACAGTGTAAGGCAAATTAATGAATCTTATTTATTAAATTCTATAAATTATTCAACACCAAGTAAGCATTTTGTCTTACTGTCGAATTTGAAATCTTGATTTTGTTCAATACTTTCAATAATTCCAATAGAATAGATATGATTTGTCGATGGATAGCTATTGGTAATGATTATATAGTTTTGAAAATAGTGGGCCAATCCAAATAATTTAATAATATAAATCGTTTATATCCAAAAGCTTATTAATATCAATCAGTAAGCCATGACAGACACGAGAGAGTTTTTAATCCTGTAATTTAATATGGATAGGGACTATCTAACTTTGTCAGAATGTTTTATTATAATAATTACGACATACTTTCATAATCATAATATGGCATTATAACATTCAGAATTGGCAAATGAGAATAATAAAATATATATTGCGGTCGCAATGTGGCTGTGGTTCTTAGGTGGTTGTAGTTGTAAAAACCCATTTTATTTTCTCTAATTACTCTTCTTTGACTTGGGTACAATTAATAGTTTTCAACTGAACATTTTGAAAAACAAAAATGAATTGAAAAAAGGGCATGTGATATTTTTAGACAGAACTAGAATTAAACCAATACCACTGGTATGCTAAGCCTGGGTGTCAGATGCTTCACAACCTGTTAAATATTGAGTTTTCTTTATTTTTCTTCATAAAGTGGAACTTTTGAGTGGCGCACGTTTTAAAATAAAATATCTCTTGGCAAAGGCAAGCATGCAGTTCTAGGAATTGTTTGCGACAGTGAAACTTCAATCCCAATTATTTGCCACAGAAAATAGGGTCACCCAACATTTCCAACAAGTGGCACCGAATAGTGGTTAGATTCTGTCAATTAAATTCTTGCAGTTTACAAAATATATTAACCGTTATTAATTTTAGAATATTTAACTCGCAGATAAAGATGATACATACTTTATAAACTGTTAATAAATTTTTAAAGTAGAATGGACTAAATAATGTAAATACAGAATAAAATTGCTTGGCGACATCTTGTTTATTTGAATAACCAAAGGGTCTCCAGGACAGAAATAGATGTTAATGAAACAAAATAAAATTTATATGAAGTTAACATTATTTGCATAAAGAGAGAGCTCTAAAGAGAAGTTACAACTTGAAACCAATCAGAATATGAAACAAAAAAATTGACTATGTGACATTCATATTATAGTTACAAAGGTAATAGAATCCGAAATACAATGGTATTAATTTTAATATCCCCACCTTGAGTAAATTAGAAAGATTTTTTTGACAGTTCTTTTTATCCAGGTAACGTTTGATTTGTAATCTATGATACAGTATATTCCCATCATCTGACCATAGTCAACACGAAAAAAGTAACTAACACAGTATGTATATTTATTTGTTTACGCATAATGTTACATAATAAACTGATACAATATTTAACGCTTTCATTAGTGAATTAAGTTTTTATGCACACGCGCTTTAAACACTAAAATCTTTCACTGCAGTCAATTTAACTGATACCACAAAATTAATCAAATTTGATATGCCGATCTATAAAAAATGCTTTAACTAGCCGATTGAAAACTGCATAATAATAGCATAAAATCTAAATTTTGAATTCACTGTGAGATTGTATAAAATATCAATTCAATGTTTATGTAAACATTTTAAAGAATTAAAACAAGCAAGGTTTCTTATAAAAGAATGTATCCACGTACATTACAGTTATTGTCGTATATGTCTACAATAAATCATTAAATCATTTTTAATTATCCGTAATTCCGACTATCCAATCCTTTCTAGGCCAATATACGTCGAAAACATTTGTCAGGATATTACAGTTTATTATAAACTTACACAATCAGATGTCTTATTATCTTATCAGCAAGAGGAGTCAATTTTCAAGCCTTGTAAACAAACATTATGTATGATCAATATAATATATTTTCAATATTTAAATATTGATACGGATAAGGTTTGCGATTGTCAGGCAATTAATTCTTGGGAAAAATAACAATAAAACTAAAGACATCGCCGTGCTTAATAGTAATTTAATATAGTATAAAAAATTGTATCAGTTTCAGTAAGAATATAAACGCAATTAAATTTTATAAATCATGGAAATTGCCTTCTACATTCTATACCTAGCCACCTGTTTACTACAACGGAAGTAGTAAAATTCCTTTTATTGTATACATGGTAACGTTGTGATGAATCATGGCAACACTCGACTGGTTACGGTTGACCACGTGACAGGTGAGCATCTTTTAGATCCGCATGCTGTGTGGGCAAGTTATCATGACATCCGGAAGTTTGAGATGAAAATGGACGACCATATCGTATCTGTCATATTTATATATATATACAACGCACGACCTTCTGAATCAGAGTATACACCGATAAAATTTGCATAATTGACCTATTAATATAATATAAAATCAACTTCAATAAATAAATATTACTTGGCGAACATTGTTTTGTTTTTATTTATATTACTATATACTTCATTTGCTATTTTGAACGATATCCATTTTGAAAAGTTATTTCGTTTTCTAATTTTAGCCTCTTCAACCATCTGACTATGGAAATAAAAAGGATGTAACTCTAAAATTTTTCAAAATAACTTTTTTCGATAATCACAACGTATACAAATTAATAGACGTTCGTCGAAATTTCCCTTTAAGTTAAAAAAAAATGAAAATCAGTGAAATTTTCGATCGTGAAAAGGGACTTCCATCACATCAATTGTATTGATCTTTCTTTAACAACTTTTAAATTAATGTTAGATGGGTAAATAAAATTGGTTTTTAGTCTTCGTGCATTTCAATGTTGTATATATTTAATATTTTGACTTTGGTCCAAAATCCCAATATAGACATTTTTGTGCCTCCCGTAAAATTAGAAAATTAAAAAATCTATGCCCATGTGGTTTTCGATTTTGAAGTGTAAATATAAAACTACTCAATAAAAATACATTTTTGACCATATCTATTTAAATTATAAGTATTATCATAAAACCACTTTCACATGTTTTTTCAATAAATTTACGTATTTACTGTTGTATTTATAAATAAATATAACCAATTCCAAGGTTTTATGGGCAAATACTAATATAATATAAATAAAACTTCAAGCACAAAACGGCCAAAATTTATATTCGCACCCACAAAACATTCAATAACTTTTAGAGTAGTAAGTTGTTTAATAATCTAATAATCAAGAAGGACGTAGTAAATGCCATGTAAGTATTTACATTTCATATTACAGTGTTAATAACATACAATTCATACTGAATGTTAATTTGTTTCTTTAAATTTCCAATCGCGTTCTTCTCTGGTGTGTTACTATGTGGCTTGGACGTCTTCTGCTTAACTTCATCCAATTGAAGGCTTCACTCTACTTGTTACAAATGGCCGTATGGTCTGTTTTTGTCACCTTACCAATGAAGTTTATCCGTCGCTAGTGGCTTTCAAACTTCACAATATGGTATTTTTTCCCCTTTTGTTAGTTGACATACTTCCCTTAACGTGAAGCAGTAATATAAGAATTCACGCATGATTATTATAACAAAATTCCCATTGAAGTTTTCTTTTAAAACTTTTATTATTTGAACTGTAATGATATTCATAAATCCGTGGAATGACGTACATGTATGTATACATAGTGTAGCGTTGCCGTTGATTAATAAATAAATATACCTATTTTATATAATTTTTTTATTGGAATATTAGTAATTCCTTTCCAAGAAAACTATTGAAAATTTCGTAGAATTCGGAACAGAGCAATTGACTCGCAGTGACTAATCTTTGAACACAGCGATTTTATACGCCATTCATTACCAAAAGTTACTCTACTGTGCTTGATTTTATTTAAATATTTATAATAACCTAATAACCTAACTCTGTTTTTTAGATTTTTAGCTTTAATAATATACTGCATCCATAAAGTACCATTTTTCAAATTAAAATGAAAAACATGTCACTAAACAAATGTGTGTTATTCCAACACGGGTCTTTTTCACACTGACATTTTTCATCAACCGCTCGCATAATATAGTAACTCAACTAGTATTTCATTTTAGGCGAATCCTTATTTATCAGTTACTCGGGTGAATCAAAATGAGAAAAAAAACTAATTGGAACAAATAAATAGCACTGAATTACCAATACAAGTGCAGCTAATATAGCAGTATTTGTCTTGAGTGTTACGTTCAGCATTCATCTTTCCATTATTTACAGTATGATTATCTGGCTTTGCTTGGGGTAGATTCAATTTTTTTCTTTATTTGAATCAATTTTATTCATCCTGTTATTA
Source organism: Rhyacophila evoluta (assembly GCA_022683975.1). Classification (NCBI taxonomy): domain Eukaryota; kingdom Metazoa; phylum Arthropoda; class Insecta; order Trichoptera; family Rhyacophilidae; genus Rhyacophila; species Rhyacophila evoluta. The sequence continues at coordinate 7,871 of JAGVSQ010010370.1, forward strand.
CAAATTTGTTTTTACTTTACTGAATACAACATTATAAGAAAGAATGTGATGATGTTTAAAGTTGAAAAAAAAACAGTAGATCTATAAATGGTAACCGGAATGACATATGGAAATTTCATGCCGTTACGTTCACCGCTTGGGAAGAGTTCCTGTAACTGACATACATGAATTTTTTCTTTCATAATATAGGCAAAGTATACAGTAACAGTATCAAAGATCATCTTTTTAATGCTAGCGTCAAATTTTCATTGATTTTTTGGAGCCCCTGATAGTAACTTACTCAATGAAGTTATTATTTTATTCATTTTAAATTCTTATATGAATCTTAGTAGACTAACTTTAAAATTGCGTTATATGTAAGTACCAGCTTTGCACTGTTTACCACCGCACAACAGATCAAGGTTAAATTAAAGTTGAAAAGAGTCGAACAAAACATTGCTTCTCTTTTTAACTCAAATAAACCATATACTTCTGCACTCTTCATAAACATGTGGCTTATACAGCCATCTCAATTTTGCACACAATTCGACAGTCACTATCGTTTAGCTTCTTTCTCAAGTGCATATTATATAACGCTGTCTCTTTCTTTTTTATTGGGCGTTCAATGGAGTATGATTGCTGTCGGCGAAATATTTCGGACATGCTAATTTCGTTATTTAAAATTGTTGTTTATAGGAATATTATAGAAAAGTGGGCCTGTAAAATTATTTTCTGTGGTCTATGCTATGAATATTAGAATACTGTTCTGAGACTATTTCCATGTCTAAATCAGATAAATTAAGAATAATATTCGATATTTACATTCTAGTTTTTTTGGTTTTAAGTTATTAATTTTAATTACACGACACACCCACGATATTTATAGCTAAATGATTTGTATGTAGGTATGTTTTTTAAAATAGTGATTTATGTTATTATGCGAATTTCGTAATAAGGCTTATAGAAATAAATAAAATATGAATTATTAAATTGTTTTATTCATGTCAATCATAAAATATAATTTGTCAGTTGTTATATCATATTTTAATATTGATGGAAAGCCATTAAATCCCAATCTGCATGCAAGCGTGTGGTAATTTCAAATGTTTTATATATTTGTAGCACTGGCGAGCAGTCAACATTTAAAAAAATGTATTTAAATCGTTTATTGATAATAATTTTCTAATTTATTATGCAAGCGAAATTTATTTGACACGCCATTTAAATTTATCAATTGACTTAATGCGGGTTGTCTGGATTAACGCAAAGAAATTTGGTTCAAATAAAATTCTCATTGTTTGGCACATATATATATTCTGCTATCATCTGCTCATCACGCCACTTGAACCCTCGTATATCGAATGTTTAAATCGAACCCCTACGTGGTCTAACTTTGTGATGAATTTGGAGATGAGGGTACGGACCACGGAGCCATTTGTTATACTAAATGTCATGTCCCGATCTTGGAACAGCTTGGGGACGTGATGCGGATGACTTCTGAGAGCCTAATTCCTACATGCTTCTTCTTCCAGCTGCTGGGTTTCTGGCGTCATGTCGTAACGGTGTGCGATCCACTATTACCAACCTCAATTATAAATTATATTTTTGGCTATTATTATTTGGTTCCAATTTGATTTTTTTATAAAAAACGTTACTGTAACAGAATAATTGTATATTTTGGAATAATGTTTAGTGAAATGTTTTAATGTTTCTAAGAACCCATTGAGTCTAGCGATCGGCCCATTTCTAACAGCCATGTTCTCTGTCGTTCTCGAAAGTGTAATTTACAAATCATCAGAGGTGAGCGCGACATACGTTATATTATATTATAGACAAAATACAAATAAATTTCTAGATATCATTTGATTTCTTTTGGATGAAGAGGTTAGAGAATTCAATGATTAATCATAATTTTATATATGTATGTCCCCTCCGTGGCTGATATTGTATACAACATGTCCAGTATGTTATTCACCTTATTTTTTTCCACCACGTTCGCTCTGAAAGTAAAGTGTTTCTACACAATGTGAAGATGCCCACTCCGAAAGTGGAGTATATAAATCTCCACAAAATGAAGACATGTCTTAACAGATTACAATATTATTATTACAATATAAAGATTGGTTTTCAGGGAATTGCTCAACTCAAATATCCAATCTTCTATTTTTGATTTTTAAAAAAAACAGTATTTGTGAGAACGAACTCGTAATCTCTAGATCTGAAGCGCGCATGCTAACCTCTGGACTACCGGAGTGACATCGTTTTCTACTGAATCAAAAAATGCTACATCACCTCATATTTTTACTATCAGAACCAATATTTAGGTTCGTATAAATCAATTAATAATTCAGTTTTTGGTGAGGTTATAATTTATATGAATTTTAATGGTAGTAAATGAATGAAAAAGCCAGAAGTCAATAATGCAATACAAAAATAATAAAATACACGCATGTAATTTTTGCCTCTTTACAATTCGAATGGTGTGACTTCTTACCGTTACTATTTCTTAATAATAACAATACACGTAATTTAAAACTGTCTCAAGTTCATTAAATTGTACAATAATTTTCATACCAATGCTTGTTCAAATCTCATTGTAACGAAGTCTGTGGGGTAATTTATGAAATATTTCGTTGTATCGAATATGCTATGGAATAATTTCGTTTGGTTAATTTTGACGGCTCTTTTTATTTGGAAAAAAATATTCGTTGTATAAAGGTTTGATGTGCGTTTGAAATTATTGTTCCTTAGTTCCATAGACTACCGACGAGAACAATATTCAAGTAAATTTATTATACAAAATAATAGAGAAGTTATATCCAAAGACAAAATAATAACTTGATAGTGTTCACTTCTCATACATACACCGTAGTAATACGTATTCAAATTGTTATTCGTGTCCATGTGTGTGTATAATTTCATAATGGCCCGAAGTAAATGTCAAAATGGCCAATGAACGGGGTAAGTCTGTACATTTACAATATGATATTTAAAACATAAAAATTAATGTACCGTTAACAATTATTTGTGGATAATTTTGTAGTATACATCAAATATCTGAAGATAATGTTCACTGGCCGAATAGGATTATTAAAAATTACTGCTGATAATTTGCTTGTCGAGGTCATACAGAAATGATAGCCATAAACAAAACACTCGATTATGTATTGCGGTCAACATTTTAAATTTGCGTTGGTACCCATTTTCTATCCCTTATAAGCCCACCATCGCCGACTTTTAATCAGAAAAAATATCACTCAAATTTTACTATACTACGATGGTATACATACATCTACAGCCTGAATGCAATTCGGGGGCTGTCAATCCAAGACTGATGATAAGGATTGATGCAGGCATGGACATGCCATGTAACATGAGTCTCGATCAGAACAACACTATAGCATACAACTGTCGACACGAACTGGCTAATTTCTGGCCTGGCTCAACTCTAATCAATGTTGGAATAGCAGTCCCGGACTCCAGGCGGACTGTAGGTGTATTGGTACCATAAGTCTTAATTGGTGTGGACACAGTACTGACTCATAATTTGTTGTGGGCTGGTCACATCGCTCGGTGATTTAATCACTAAAACTATGAGTAACGGCAGATGAGAACTTATAAAGTACTCCATTATTCTCAATCTGTCTTGGTGCTACGCTCTATTGAGGCCCATGACCAACTTTATGACCGTCCTCCATATACATTGCAAAAGAACCACACTGACAGTAAATGTCTTATAATAGTCAGTCTTCTTCCACTAGAAGATCCATTTATATCTAGATTAATTCAGCATCATCTTTTATACGATTTTTAAGTGCTTTACAATTCGCTTAATTTGCCTAAGGCCGCCAACTTAAAAAATAATGCATATCATCAAAGATGTCATTTAAGTTGTTAAAAATACATATAGAATGTTAAAATATAATTCGATGATATTGATTGAAATAGAGAGTTAAGAGTAATGGAACAAAGGAGACCAGGAAGAGGTTCCCGCTCCTCGGTGGGAGGAGATATGCCTTCGGTAAATAACAGTTTGATAGTTTGGTAACAGATTGAAAATAAGAAAACCTGATTAAGTTCGAGAGATTCGAGACAAATTTTATATTTTCGAGACAACTTATACGCTAATATTTAAAGCGGGACACATAATAATAATTCGATACTGTCCTAATTCATTCAGGATAATTGGCAGCCTAAGTTAGATTGAAGAAAATGTCGACAAACGTCACATCTTCATTTCTGTGGTGAACTGTCATCTCATTCATAGTGAAATTATTCGACCATACCCACGACATCTATCAATCAATTTGTTCACCTACGACATAAGATTATCCCAGGTCTGCAATTGCTGATATGGTCCATCACATGATTATAGCAGACCCGTTATAATCCAAAATGCATACAGTCATACGATCTCATTATGTTAAACAATTCATTTTTATGATTCATTTGTTTCGCCCAGTTCCATTATTGTAATAAGAAACCTATGAATGCCTTATTTGGAAAACAATTTTTCATACCTGGTACGTGTGATTAGCTCTATGAACAAGGTCCAACATAAGGTAAACAGAAGCAGAGTCCAGGGTTCACATTTTAATATTTAAAAATATGGCCATTGATTCCGTGTAGGTGATTCATGTTACGAAATGAGGTCTAGTGTATAGTTAGGCTAGAACAATACTGAACTAAATAGTACTGAAGAAGGTACCGACCACATCCTCTGGGATGTCCCCATATGTTGTTTGAAAGGAAAGAGCCTGAGGGAAATGTATGTCAAGGTATGAAATACCGAGTTATTATTTCAATATAATGATATATTTTAAAACAGTACAAAAAATATTAGAGGTTTGCCTCAAAGTCCTATCCACTATCTGGTGAATTACATGATATCAACAACATATTTTGAGAGTGTACGTATATCGATTGGAATATAAGTCCCTCTTAAGAGAAAAAAAGGGAGATATGGATTAAGGTCAGAGGAGTAGTATTGATTGAGGGACAGTTGTAACGTTGTTCATTTGGCTAAATTGATCATAGTGCTGTTTTACAATAGAATGCTATTTATTTATTTTTATTTATTTTACTTAATACATGTTGTAATATCACAAATTATAAG
>JAGVSQ010010371.1:0-12964 GCA_022683975.1 Rhyacophila evoluta
AGACGTCTTCACACTGTGCAGATCCATATGCTCCACGTTGGGAGCGAACATGGTAAATAATAAAAATTCTAAACTTATTGTAGAAGAGGTGAATTATCCTTCAGATGAATTACGGGACGGTAAAATTTCTTGATGATGAATTGCAATCGGTGAACTTTGCTAAAATTAGTTTGAAGATTATCCAGGCCAGAGTCTTTTGATACAACTGCAGCACGTAGATGAGGAGGGTCGAACATTGGAGTTTTTTTTCAGATTATATACTACTAAATTTTGTGAAGTTTGATAAAAATTAAGCTCATTAAGAGAGTAAATACAAAGGTTTTTATAATAAATATGATGATTATATTTTCAGGTTTTTATTCGTGTTAAATGTAAGTGTAAATTGTCGCCTTCGCTTTTGACTTCCACAATCATATAATGTATACTAGATCCACGGATGGTTTAACCAAGTCGAGACAATTTTGCTAAGAACATTGGAAAAAACTTGCTAAACAAACACATTTAATCGTATTTTTTTTATCACTTGTCGCATTAAAGTATTCTTTGTAAATTTGCGTGAGTTTTATGGGTCCAACGTTACAGGATCTTAGAAAGACCTTACTATGATCAAGTCTCGATAAAATATTATTTCTTATAATTCATATAAATACCAATTTGTAGTGACGAATAAACTCAATTATTCATAGTACTATTTTCGAAATATCTCTTTTTCCGTCTATGGTTATAATACAATACACATATCAAGCAATTTTTCTTATTATTTTTATAGGTATGTACATGTCGTTGATAACGGCAATGCCGCTGAGTGCGTGGATATCCTCAAGTTTCCTCGGATGGCCTTGGGTGTTCTACGTTTTAGGTGGAGTTGTTATATTCTGTGGAATACTTTGGTCCATGTACGGTGCTGAGAGTCCTGCCCATCATAAGACAATATCCGCCGAAGAAAGGGATTTTATTCAATCGTCACTTGGAAATGATGATATTTTAATTCGAGTATGTATAATTTACTCAAAAAAATTAACTGCCCAATGTATTAAAATAGTTCTTTACATTTTAATAACTTTGGAATTCCATTTGCTTTATTTTTTATGCGTACACTCTATAGGGTGCATTACATTTATCTGATGCACTGATTACTTCAGGGCCAAAGTTTTAAAGATGAACTTATACAATCATTTTTTCTTATTTTTATAATTGTTTCTATTTTGACATTAGTTTAATGTAATAATTTTTTAGTTTAATATGAAAACCTACTATTAGTATCTGCCTATCTGAAGCTTAATACTAACAGTGATCATGTATAAATTGTTCAGTTGAGTTCATTGTTTTCATCTCATCACCAACATACATCATTAATATCTGGCTATATTACAAAATAAAATATATATTAAAGAACATTAGAGGGGATAATTACGCAGTTTTTGTAATATTGTATTAAGAAAAGGAACATTTTAAAGTAATTTCTGATATCAGTTAAAATAGCCAATATCGCACATAGGCACAATTAGCATTAGGCCTAAAATATTATACAATATTTTTATTCATTAAATTGATGGTTGAATTTATTAATCGATTTTTTAAATTTATAAAAGAAACTTTAAAGCTTTCTGCTACTTAAATTGAAAATGTAATGCTTATTAATTTTGTAGAAGTTGAAGACACCATGGAAAGCAATAGCAACTAGTAAACCAGTTTGGGCTTTGGTATTAACTCAAAGTGGAGCAATTTGGCTGGTCACAATTATGACCCTAGAAACTCCTACATTCATAAAAATGGCACTAGGGGTTGATCTTCAAAATGTATGTTTCCATTTCCCACATTCTTCCTGAATTAATTGATGTTATATCATTACAAAACTACAATAATAAATGCCGATTATTTTGAGCAATTAATGTCTGATAAAGAATTCTCGTGAAAAAAATATCAAAACATATTAAAAAAAACTATCATGAGGTGTTGTTCTTTATCGATATTAATATCTCTATATTGTCAGATTTCATATGTTGCATTTCAATACCTTTTCTGAACATCTTAGCAGATTAATGATTTTGTTATTTGTGACTTCAGAGTGGTCTGTTGTCAGCACTTCCATATGCAGTGACTTGGTGCATTCTACAATTTACAAGCTTTACTGCAGATTATTTGGTTACTAAAGAATATTTTACTTTAACTGGTATACGGAAGCTTATGAACACTTTAGGTGAGTGCCACTAATTTAAAGTTACAAGTATTAAATTTATATACTTTTATTTTAACTTATTATTTTCTTAATTGGTCAGAAATTAGTTAGACAAAATCTAAGGTGCTGGACCCCAAGCGTCAAGTTGAAAATGTATGTTTTAATCATAAATCAATAAATCATAAAAAATCTGCTGGATCAATTATTGTAATTGGATACAAAAACAGTTAATAGTGTATCAAAGAAGTGCAAGAAATTAAAAAAGATAGCTGCAGAAACAGAAAGGCTAAATCTCAAGAAAAATATTATCCATACACTAAGCTATTATGTCTAGCCGTTAAAAATGCCTCCTTTTTCCAATCCGAAATTTAATGGCGTCGTTATAATGAATAAAAGCCACTTTCTAACATACATACCAACGTCATCTAATACACAGACGTATACGCCAAACCTAGATTTAATACAAAAAGATTATTTCTGTTGATGTCAATCAATGTTTTTATCGTAATATCATCATTGAAATTTTAGTGGTTTTAATGATGAATACATAAAGTAAGAAAACATTGCAATCACTATATTTATATATAAATCAGCATATTAAATATAAATACTGTTCAACTATTCACCACAGAGCAGTAAGAGTTAATACTTCGTCTACTAAGGCGCGTAGAGCATATGAATCTTTGTGATATTTATATTAAATTTATATCATAATGTTACCGAAAATGATTATAATTATGTCATGCAATAGCCCAATCTATTCTGCATATGTTCAAGATTTTAAAATATATCGAATACGTGTTTTTTTATAGAGACGAGACTTAACCCCGCGCTTCTTACCGAGCATTTTACAAATAATCTGTGCGCTCATCGGATGAATGTATTTTAATTCTTAAAGAAATTATTTATAGAACATATTATAATAATCAAGAAATTAAATAAAACGTTACTAAAATATTACTATTCTATATAAAACCTTATCCATAATCAGCATAAATATTTTAGGACTTATTATTTATACTGTAATGATATTTTTTTAAATAAATAATAACATATTCTCAATTATTTCAGGTACTTGGGGGCCCGCTCTCTTTTTATTGCTTCTACCATTTGTACCGGCATCAAACGTTTGGTTATCAATAACATTTATAGTTTTTATCATAAGCCTTGATGGAATCAGTTCTTTTGGGTTTTTGGTAATTCAAACATTCTTACATTATTTTACCATATTACTTTGTTGTCGTCGTATTCTAAATAGAGATATATTTTTCTTAATGAGATTGAACAAATTCTGAGGTTTTTCTGAAAATAATAATTTATTTCTTTTAGCTGAACCACATTGATCTGTCACCGAATTTTGCTGGAATCTTGGTCGGTCTTTGTAATGCAGCATCAAGCAGCGTGTGCTTGTTGGCTCCGATTTTATCCGGATACATTCTGCAAGATCCGGTAAGATAACAATTTACATAAACATATATCCCTCAAGATAATTGTTTATAAATTTGATTTGTGTGTTTAATTATACAAATGCCTTAAATAATAATAAAAGATTCAAAATCTTAGATATTGAGCGAATCAAAAGATGCTATGAATTGATGATGTATGTATTTAATTATGGATGTTAGTTAAAAAAAGGCGGCAGTTATTGGAGATTGCCAAAAGAAGGAAAGAAGTGCGAACAAATAAGAGTAGTGAAATATTTCTTGAAAGAGATTGTCGACTTGCAACATCAGAAAGAGCTGGTAGAATAATGGCAAGATTAAATAGGAACTGATATATCAGTGATTAATTTAAATAGACATTGGATAAAAAAAAGCCCAAATTATCTTGCTTGAAAAAGTGTGATATTTAATACCTCTAACTATTGAACGATCGTAATGAATATGAGTATGAATAATCCCGTAAGCCTATAGTCTGGTATGTCCTATATTTAATTTCATTTCTAAGTATTAGATTTGGATTGTAAATGAATTTACAATCGAAGTAATTGGACTTGATATTGGTTATTAAATATAATTAAATATCGTGCACGCCTAACAATCCGGGAAATGCAGATTCGATTCCCCATCTGTCGGATTTCAAAAATCTGAATGTGCAGGTTTGGATGCCTATTGAATTGAGCAATTGTCTGACAAACGATTCTCGTGAAAAATAATCTGTCAAGACGTCTTCACATTGCGAAGATTCATATACTCCTCTTTCGGAGTGGATTTATTCACACTGTGTAGATCTATATGCTCCACTTTGTGAGCGAACATGGTATAAAAAAGTGGATATATTATCTTTGATGTGACATACATATTTGTTCAGTAGCGATATTAAATGCGCGTAAATATTTTCATTTTTACAGACGGATACTGAGCAATGGAAAATAATTTTCTTTATAACAGCAGCGCTCACTTTTCTAGGAAATTGTGCATTCTTGTTGTATGGATCAGGAGAAATCCAACCATTTAATATGTCTTATACATTACAAGACACTAAAGGTATGAATTCAAAAATGAAATAATACAATAAAAATACTTACTATTTGCATATTGTGATAAATGTTGACCAGACAACTACGCGCAGGTCAGGACAAACCCGCACCGGACAACCTCTCATATGACAAATAATCACATAGGAATACGCTCACTAAACAAAAGCGCACAACACATATCCGCAAACATGAAACTGCGCACAAAGAAATATTCTGACATTTTAAATTCAACTTACGTTATTAATGGATAGGCAGCTTTATGTAATGTAGATCCAAAGTATTAGATTAAATATTTGTAATGATATATTTACATCATTTTGATATATGTTTTTCGTGTTTTTTTCCAGATGTGGAAAGTCCAGAGGAAATTAAATGATGAATAACATTAATAATACGATGAGAAGACAAATTAACATCATACTATAATAAAAATAAAGCTGTGATAATATCATTGAAATGAGCTTTAATTATGTCAAATGTGTGTTATATAAAACTTTTAAAAATATAATAATATACATATGAAAATTGACATGACATAACTTTTTTTCTCCGTGACACTAAGACTTGATGTTGATTTTTAAATTATGAGGTAAAAAAATATAATAAACCAACATTTATATCTAGTGGCTGTTAACCATGATTTATTTATAATGTTTAAAAAATTACCTTTGACTATGTGGAACCAGAGATGTTTAAAACAAATTATTATTATTATCATTTTATATGGTATATATTTTTGACACTATTTCTTATAAACACAGTCTGTTATGCTTCGACGTAATACGATTTAAACAAACTTTATTTTAATATGAAAAAACGGAAAGAATTTTCTTTATCAAACATTTCACAAAACATTTTTGATTACATCTTACTAAAATTACAAGCTAGAGACAATATATTATCTTCAGAATTCATGAGGTTTTGTTATAAAATAATGAGGTGAAATGATAAGACTGATAATGAAGTATGTGTAAATAAATGGCTGGGCAGATGTAGAAGTTATTTATTATATTATATATTCATATTATGTGTCCCGGTGACCAGTGCTCGCTTTGGTCCTAGAAGTTGGCTTAAGGCCCATCGGTGCTGAATTTTAAGGATCTAAACATGAAATAATATATAACCAATGGATTGAAAAGATTAGTTGCTGAGCTAGTTGGACGAATGGCTTAGTTTATGCCTCGCTTCACCGAGAGGTCAACGAGCGCTATTCGGCACCGGAAATAGCAGGTTCAAACACCAGAGCTGCAGAATTTTAAAAAATAAATAAAGGTCTAAATTAGATGCTCATTGAGTTGACAAAAATAACATCTGCAAAATAATTCTAGTGAAAAATAGTCTGTCGAGGCATATCTTCGCATGGCGGAGATCCATATACTTCACTTTCATAGCTTACATCTTCAGAGTGTGTAAATCCATATGCTCCATTTTCGGGGCGAATATATTGAACAAATCTAGTTATAAAATAATGTTTTTTATTCACTACTCTCGGACATTAAATCGCGTATAATTAAAGGAAAAACAGCTAAAAGAAAAATAAACTAAAGGTATCCATTTTAAAAATTAAGTTTTTAATGTTTTTTAATCTTGATTTTTGGATTTTGTTTTCGTGAGCATATTAGCAGTTTCGTTTAGTTGATGTCACTGTATTTTATGATAATTCTACTTTAAAAATAACAATACTTATATTGCACAATAATAATAGATTTGTAAACATAAATATTATTCAAAAAAAAATGAACCACCTTCATCATTGTCGTCCATTTATATTCATTTATACGTTTTGTATTCTGATGTCCTAAAATTTTGAAGATTGCATATTTTAAATCTCGCAGGAATTTCAAAGTCTTAAAGTTTTCATGGATTCGAAATTTTGATACTCAATATTTCAAAACAGTTAGAAGTATACATTTTCAAATGAGTTGATAATATGAAAACTAAAACACAATATTTTTTTATCATCAAAAAGTAATTCATTAATAACAAAGAAGTTTAAAACTAAACGCTAAATAATCGCTTTGGTTGATCTAAAACTACGTAACGTTTCATACTTTAATACAATATGCGAGTGATTACAAAACAGCTAAGTATGTGACGTATACGATACTCTGTATAAAATTAGTTTCAATCCAGTGGGCACTAGACAAGATATGGGTATTTACGTAAGTAAAAACGTTTTTATGTAATTCCGCTTAAGTAGATATTCATTAGATGTATGGTAAACAATACTATCTTTCACTCTGTAACTAACACAAAGCTCAAAAATCAATTTTAATACTAAACGATTATAAATATATTCACGATGAAGCGAGAACATTGTGTGATAAGACCAAACGAACTGTGATACGCTACAATATTTTTAAAGTGACAATTTTTCTACTAAAGTTATATGTGTATTAATTATATCTATATATATTTTTAAACTTATAATTGTAAAGTTTATTTTTTACGACTCACAAGTTAAAATATATTATGAAAATGCTCATTCAAGCTTTTTATCAGATAGTTGTTCTTAAATCATCGACATTTTCTTTTTAAAAATGTTCAGTTTTCGAGTTTGTTTTGATTTTTCTTAAAACGATTTCTCTACTTTATTAATTTTCAATTCGTTCTGCAAACAAGAAAGTGTTTTTTTTGTAACTGAATCGAAAAAAAATATATAATAATAATTAAACACGTTTATGATAGAGAAAAATATTTTCCAAGATGGTTAAAATTGTGTGCGAAAATAATTGCGAGTACGCATCAGTGAACAATGATAGTGGCCCACCAAAAGGTAAAAATATGAATTAATATAATGTGGAAAGTTAGGCATTGTGATTTTTAACTACTTTAAATATGTTTCTTTAAATATCCAAACGTGTCTGCCAGGTTATCGTGCGCGCCTTGCATTTGGGTAATGCGGGCTCGATTCCCACATATATCGGATTCAAAAAATAAATTTGAAAATGGAGAACTGGATGCTTATTGGATTGAGCGATTTTTTATTTGATAATCAATTCTCGTAAAAAATAATCTGTGATGAGATAGATGTCTTTACATTCCGGAGGTCCATATGTTCCAGTTAAACAAGTACGCATAGTAATTAGTAAAAATATATATACTAAATTTTGAATTTCAAAAGATAGAATACAGACGTTTTGCACAGTGTGAAACAAATCATTGGGAATTTTTCATAAGTGGCATTTTAAAGATTGTTTTAAATTTTTATATGATTCATTATATACGCTAGTATATTTAAAAATACATATAAATATGAACATTTTCCTGGAACAATCAATGAATATGGACTTTCGAAGTGGATATCTTTACACTGTTTAGATCAGTGGTTCTTAACCGGTGCACAGCGAGCTTGTTCCAAGTGCACCGCGAAAAAAATCATCAGACCAAACAAAATTTTTGAAATATTTAATTTTTTTAAAAGAAGAACGAAAACGAAATTTAAAAGTATGTAAAATTAGCTGCGAATGTTATCACTAGTTATCCTGTACTAGACCAAATTGTAAATATGGTAAATTTCATCAAATTGAGACCTTCAAAAACACGCAGTCTTAAAAAACTTTTTGCATTTCTATGGAAGCTAAGTACGAATATTTGTTTTTTTCTCACTGAAATCAGATGGTTATCTAGGGGTAAAGTTTTATGCTGATTCATAGAACTAAGAAATGAATTCTTAATCGTTTTCCGAAATGAAGTTTTGGATGATTTTGTAAACTGTCTTCAGAATGATGATTGGTGTGCTAAAATGGCATATTTAGCAGATATTTTAATTTCTTAAACAACGTTAACACGAGTATATCTTTTGTTTGATTGTTTTTTCTTTAATTGTTATGGAATTTGTTTAATTTTTAATAAAAATTATGGCCGCATATTTTTTTGACCATTTAATTCTAGTGCACCGCCATTTTTTCTCATGATCAAAAGTGCACCGTGACTTCGAATAGGTTAAGAGCCACTGGTATGGATCCATATACTCCATTTTAGGAGCGTAAATTATATAAGAAGGAGAATACTATTAATGAATACGGAAGCAATACCAAATTAAACGTGTATTAACAATATCAACGTCTTACGAATACTAACAATTCGCATACAAAGTTGTGCGTTTTTTATAATGCTTAAAGAAATTTTAGACCGTTTATTTAAAGGTTTTGGTGGTTCACTGGTATGTTGAAATCATGCTACTTACGTATTACAAACAATATCTAACGTGATCGCACACATTATGGCGCCATAGTACGTCACATAGAAACGAATTTAAATGCAAATAATTAGAAAAAAATAATAAATGTGATAAGATAAAAAAATGTTACGATTTTAAAAGTAATGTCATCATCACACGTGGGTGACGTCAAGATAAAAGCAGTTTTGACTTGATCCATTCACTTCAATTAAGTAACGTAATTTAACTTGGAAATAAACAACATTTAAAGCTTATAATAAATCAAATTTAAGTAGGGTCAATAAATTCTTATCTAGGGATATATTTTAAAACAGTGCAGTCTATTATGTTATTAAATTTCGTTATTTTCTTTCGAAATAGGTAGGACCGTTTTTTCACTTAATAATTGTGCTGGTTTATTTTTATACTTTAATAAAATTTGTATCTAAAATATTTTTGCTACGAACGGCGTCATGGCAACTGATAATAGTGTTGCTATGGAAACTAATCGTGATAATAGAAAAATAAATATATTATAAGAGTTTTTAAACCTCTATTTGGAATTTGGGAAGAGGCTTATAAAAGTATGCTTAGCTTACTTAAGTTAATAAACTATAAATTAAAAATACTAAAACACTGTAGAGCTTATATTCGAAACTTATTTAAGTCAGCGAACTTCCATATCGATTATAGAAAGAAAAAATGACGTAACAAATATTACAATGGGCACAATATTGAAACAAATTAAAATTGACCCGGTGTTTTATTTCTCTTTAGCTGCCAGTCGCAATGTACGAGTATATAATCTTGCCCTGGGCGCCAGACATTTTCGAGTTATTAAAACATGCAAGAAAATAATATCACTTACAAAATTTGAGACTCACAAATGTTTGGTGTGACCTCACATCACACGTGCCATGCGTATGCATTGATGAGTTAATAAGTTAGTGAGTTTATCTCGAAACCATTTTTCAGATCTAGAATATTGTACGTTTAGAAAGAGAAATCGTCTCGACTCACGGGTGAGTTGTTGGCGTACAGGGCACGTCATCGCTCGACCCACCGGTGAGTCGGTGGCGTGCGTATGGTTAATCTGATATTGAACCTTTGTTTAAAATGCTTCCTAGTGCCCTTTCATTACTTTCCTCTTCCCAATCTTTCAAAAAATACCTCGATGTAAACAATGAAGCTTTTATTATTAAAAATACAATAATTTTAATAAGCGATTCAAGTTGTGCTTATATAGAATGGTAATGAATAAATTTATTTTTGTCTTTTTAGAATTAGGATTGGGTGTCCGCCATGTCCAAGCTTTATTGATGTTCTTATGTCTCACTTTTGGATATGGAATGAGGGTTACGATGAGTGTTGCCATTGTTGCCATGACAGATAAAAATACTCCTGAAGATTCAGGGATTGCGGTCAATATTTACTTCTCTATTTTGATGAGCATATTTATAGAAATACATAAAATAAATAAAATACAAATCAAAGATTATTTTATTACAACGTAAAACTTAGTAAAAAAAAACTGTAATAACAGACTAAGTAATTTTACACAAAAAAATCTTTCTTTGACATTTTTACCATCTTATTTATCGGTAACGTTTGATCATCTTATTATTATTTACGATTTTGCTTAGTAACTTCATTATAATTCTATGTTCATCTATCATTCATTTAAAAACACATATTTGCCATTGAACTTTAGTGATTACCATTGATTGTAGTCAATAAGAAATTTATCTAAGTTTGAACGCATTCCCTATAAAATTATTCCTAATGCGAAGGAAATTATTTCCAATAAAATAATGTGAGTGATCTAGAAGCCTATTTCTATATTATATATACATGGCATATGTGCACTTAACTGATGAGTCTTCACAGTTTGTAACAAGACCTCCTGAAATAAATTTTACGAAAATGCATTGAATGCAGAATTACTAGAAATTAAATTCATCGTCTACTGAAACACTGCGGTAAACAGATGAATTATTCACTATAATCACATCACGCGTATGTTGTATAGAATAATACAATTTGTAGGACAAAATAATGAAGTTTAAGTGCGTTATTTTAATTTTTAAATACATTTTTAGACTTTCGAGTGGAGTAAAAGAATTCAAGATCTGATCCTAAGTTCTTTCTTCTGGGGTTATACTTTAATGCAAATTCCAGGAGGACACATTGCTCATAAATATGGAGCGAAACATCTTTTAGTATTTGCATTGACTGCTAATGGATTGGTGGCAATACTTCTTCCGTGGGCTGCAAAATTAGTAAGCAATGAATTTATTTTATTTATCAAGTAATAGAGAGATATAATCTTATGTTTATTAAATCTCTCACGTAAAAACACTGAAAAAAATAAATATTAACTCTATAAATTGACTATTAATTTTATTTTAAATTTTAAGAGTATATTATGAACACAATTTATTCTTATATATGATGTTAAATTGTTGGGAAATCAGTTGGCAAATGTATGATATCCATGCAGACATTTCATTTATATGATAAATATTATTATAGATTGGTTGACAAGCCGTCTGTGGATGTTGAACTCTTCAAGACTTATGTTAAACTGTCCTACTTGACCTGAAATTTTGAGGGTATATTATACAAATAGATATTGTCTAGGGAGTAATAAATTACTCTGGTATAAGCAGAGCAGACTCGAGGTACTGCCAATACGAGCAATTGCCCCGGGTGCCATATGCTTACGGGCGCTATCAAAGATTAAAAGAAAAGTTTAAATAATAAGTTTCAAATCAACGTTGTTAAGATAAAAAAAAACAGGCCGATGTATATATATATATTAATATATATATATATTATTATGTATAGTCACTTTTAAAGACACACAAAGATGCTTGATTGGCAAATCTGTAGTGAAAATTCACCCAAAGTTTATTATTGAAATTGGTAGTACTGTACGATACGATTTTATTATAGATTCTCATTTTTATATTTTAGTTTTTTTCTTTATGATTCTTTTATGATTATACTTAAAAGAAGCCCCGCCCCAGCAACTATAAAGCCGGCCCTAGCTATAAGGGGCTAAACTGGGAAAATCAGATGAAAAATCAGTATGATAATATTTATAAAAATCGTAAGACATTGTGTATTATAGCTAATATTTGTATAGGCTGGGTGGCAAGCCGTTTGTGCATGTCGAGCTGTCCAAGGTTTATGTCAAGGATCTCTCCTGCCCAGTTTGCATACTCTTCAAGGAAAGTGGAGTCCGGTAAATGAAAGAGGAAGATTGAGCACCTATATTTACGGAGGTATAAATATTAGTTATATTATTATCTAATAAACAAATAATTCAAAAATTTACGTAATATGACATTAAGCTGAACATTTATAAAAAATATAAAGATAAACCATCGGCTTTCCAGAGATACAAGTAAATTTTTGCCACAACAAGATATTTCTAAAAATGTTTATTCGTTTCAAAATTTTAAATGGCTTCCACTGATATTTATACTGCCATGCTAAGTAAAAAAATACTTTGTGTGTAATTCCCAATGTAGATATTGTGTTTCTACTTAGCATGGCAGTATAAATCACATGAATTTTTAGAATAAACCAATATAACTCTAGATCACGGCTTCCCAACCTTTTTCGGGTGGCGACAAAATTGCAATATAGTGAATATTTTTTTAGTTGACTGTATAAGTTGGCGACCCACTGGTTGGGAACCTGTGCTCTAGATAAACTAATTTTAATAATAAAATCAGATAAACTAAAAGTATGTATACATAATTTTTATCAAATAATAAATAATGAACGATTCGTCTTTATCTTCATATTCTTGGTATTAGAATGAGTAATCGCATACTTTTGTGAATAGTTTAGCACCAGAGATTATGAGTTTAAATCCATAGTGGTATATAAACTATCATAATTGCAGTATGTGTTGAAATTCAGGATATTGAATTATTCTTAATGAGTTGAATTGTTTGTTGGGAAACAATATTTAGAATAAAGATAGAACGTCAAACAAAGTATTCACGTTTTGCCTTGCCACATGCCTTGATGTAAGCTTATTAACCCGTAGATCGCCGTAAGCACAGATGTGCGCTTTACGTAGACGATCGCCATAAGCGCAGCTGTACGCGCTTCGCAATATTCGAAAGAT
>JAGVSQ010010372.1:0-12963 GCA_022683975.1 Rhyacophila evoluta
TATTTTTATAATAAAAAAGAAATAGTTTAATCAGAACATGCCATTCTCAAGTTTTTTTATTAAGAATAAAGTGTTCCTGAATGTCTTAAGAAATACAATACAACAAATTTTTCGTTTACTCACTTTGAAGTATATTTATGATACAAAAATCAAACCTGTATTTAGAATTCTCAATATATCTTTTTAGTTGTATTGTAATTACTATCAAACGCATTTAGCTATTCTGTTTTCCAAGTTCATATATAAAATGAATGTTAACTATTATTATTATTATAATTATTAAGGCAAATATTATTGATATATAAAATTGATTAAAAACATATTTTTGGTCTGAAAGTAAAAGTGGTTAATACAATTAAATTATATATGTTTTACTTCCTATGTGATTTCAGTTACTATTAGGATTTGCAATGCCCATCAAAAATCCTGCAAACGTAAGCCTTATATTTGCTCTGAACTTCCAATATCAGTACGCTGTACCACCGAATATTTCCATATTTTCAAAGTACTATCCATACACCACAGTTTCCCGGAAGAAGAGAACCTTACAACCAAAGACTAGCGATAGAAATGTGTTCTATAAAGCTGTTGAAAGCACTATGGATGGGTAATGCATATATTTTTTATAGTTTTATATTAAATATCACTTTGTAGATAAATATGAGAATTTATTTAAATGATATCTAGTTATCTCCTGTGATTAAAAAAGGTTGTGCACTTCCTTGTGAGTTCAAGTCGTTATTTATGGGCTCAAATTGCTGTTCATTCAAATGTCATAAATTTGTTTCAATTGTATTTGGATTAATTTTTTTTTTTAATTGTAAATTTTGACTGTTATAATGAAATCAGAAAATGATTAAAATACAAAAATCTGCATAGAATCATTATAAAATAGTGGTTTTACGCTAAACTTCTAATTACCAGATAATATATTCAACTATTGTATTATACTATGTAAAATAAATGAAATATATTCGTTTGATTTCAGAATTCTTAAAACTCATCGAAATAAATAGAATCAATCATTGTTAATTTTATTAATATACTTTTCAATGTGCATATTTTCAAAAAAATTCTCACTCAAAACATTTCAAACATCACAGTAATCTTTCTAAAAGTGATACAATAGTTTTAATTTTTAATCTGGCGCCTCAAATAACTTTAAAAGTTGACTCACATACAACGTGCTTAAAAACGCAGATGTTAGACATAGGTAGCTCTGAATTGTTTGTATTTTAAATATAAAATTCTAACATTTAAATAAGTTTTTTGTAGAAGTAAACTTATGGCTTAGCCAGGAAAAACCTTTTAAATTTTAAATAATGACGATCTGAATTGAAAGTGTTTAGTTGTTAATTTGGTTCCTTCTAAACCTAGATAATATATTGAATTTGCTTAATTTTATTTAATATCTGTTTATATTTCGTCAACATTTGCATAAATAACATTGAGATTAATAGACAAGTGTCACCATTATAAATGCAAGCTGAGTAAATAAGATGAATTTATTATTTTATAATGTTGAGCTTTTATCATATATAAGTTTGACTGAATGTATGTTGTAACATCTCGTTATTTTATTATTTTTTCGGATAGTATTAAGCAAAAGTTTTATATGTCTGTACATACTATCTATAAGGTGGACGTTCGCATTTTCAAGCGTGAAAAATTAGTAGGCATTTTTTCCGTCACACTAGGCGAGTTGAACATTCTAACTGAGTCAACATTCAGGAGGGAAAAAAATACATTTTTTTTATAAAAAACGTTTATTTGGTTAGGCAAATACGAATTTTTAACGGAAAATGGAAAACTCTTTTATTGTAAACAAACATCCGTCAATTTGATGCTTGCTTTCTCGTAATAAAAATATCTTTCTTCATTACAGCGAGAAAATAAAAAATATGCACATGTTTACTATTTTTATCAGATAAATTTATTCAAAACAAAAAGATAACATTTTTTTAAATGCCTGTTTGTTGACATTTCGTTTCCTTTCAAAACGATTGTTGATATTTTATTATTATTTGATTATTTAGATATACTATAAGAAAATGAAAATTCGCCAATCAACTCGATAAAAATGTAAGGACTGTTAAATAAATTAATACTAGACAATCTACAATTTTATGATAGTTCCTATTTTTGTGCAACAAATTATCGAAACTTATATCTATAGTAACTTAAGATCAAGAAAATGCAGTGAAACAAATTTAGTCACAAAGTTATTCCTCTCACTTCAGTAACTAAACATTTTTGATTATTTCATTTCAATAATATTTTGACTACTAAAATAGATATCGGATAAACTTTGTCATCTTTGAAATTGGATGAGTTAATTTAAATTCATATAAAAATATCTGTTGCAAAACTATTCATATACATTACTTCTATATGAATAAGCAAAAAAAAACCACTTGCATACAAAACCATATTATACTGTGAAATTACTGAAATAACATATAAATAAACTTAGCTTCGTTGGAATTGGTATTATAAAGTATCTGGTATAATCTGATTTATAATATAATATATATTAACAGTTTAGCACGTGAAGTTTTGTCAATGCTGTTCCCCCCAGAATACTTGACATATATATTTTGGGTGGCTTAAGTGGTCGTAGTTATTCAGAAACGCCACAAACTACCAAAATGAGATAAATGCGTTTAAATGTTGGAGGTGGAAAAAAAATCCCACAGTGAAATCAAAAATTTTTTTGAAATAAAAAGTAAAAATCATGTTGCTCAATGTGGGATTGTTGAAGATTTAAAAAAATTAAAATCAAACTACAATAAGGAATTTTGAGAGTTGGATGGATTCTGAATTGTAAATTTAGTATATTGAAGGATTGAAAATGAAGAAAACAATAGAATTTTTGTTTATTTATTTATACATAATCATATATTTGATACATATTATGTAATAAAGATATGCAGTAGCACTGCAGTGTTGTATATGTAATTTAATTATGTTAGCTGTTCATAAATATTCTTGAATAGCTATCGATAAATCAAGCGATAATATGGATTTCCATAATGTGAAAAAATGTTTTGACAGATTAATTTTCACGAGAATTTGTTGTTTAGAAATTTTTTCAAGCCAGTGAGGATCCAGTTCTGTATTTTTTGATTTTTATCCGTCAGATATGAGAATCAAACTCACATTCTCCGAATTGAGAGGCGCGCGCGCTAATCTTTCGACTACCGAGAAATACACTATATTGAAATATACACACATTTACGTATATGTGGGAAATACTTTGAAAGTATCTGGTATAATTGCATTTTATATTATTACGATATATATATATATATTTGAAATATTTAGTATGTTACGTTGTTTTGTCAATGGTGTTTATCCCAAAATAGTTAACAAGAGACAGGTTATTTTTGCTGGCTTGGGTGAAGTGGGCTATCCATTAAATATTTCTGTGTATTTATTTAAACACTCGGAATAGGTATCGATAAATTAAATTATTATGTTTTGTAATACTATTTAATTCTTAGCCGCTATAAATATTGATTTATTTCAATAATAGAAGTTGTATTATGAACTTAGACTTAGAATTGAAAGAAAGCCATTTCTAGCAAATAAAACTACGATGAAAATAGCTTTATCGTGAAATATTAAGTTTACTGCGATCAAACCCAGACGGTAATAACTTTGCATTTATCTCTCTGCTCGGTTATTTTATTCGCTATCGGCTTTTCTCGACTTAATGTCATTAACCCTGGACCAAAGGAATATTCACATAAACCGTAGAGAAGCAAAATGTAAAGGAAAAGTTTTCTCTGTCAAGAATTTTCTCTCAATCGGAAGCAATAACAGTTTTAATTAGCCGACTAAAGAGCATTCGATCGCAAAAGCTAAATTTTGTTATTCGATTGTATTTTTGTTTAAATATGAGTTTAAAATAATATCTAATGATTTTAATTAAACTAAATTCATCCACATAAGTCATGTAGCCCTCTAGTTGTTTAACTACAGTTAGTAAAAAAAGTTCTTGGTTATATGTAGAATTTATTCTTATTGTGGCATATCATATTTCAGAACTATAGCTAGATTTCTTGCTTTAATTGTGTATAAAAATACGTATTATTACCATAAATATCAATCACCTTGCTTAGTGGTGTAATTTATATGGCACTCAAAGATTGGGCCTATTAAAAAATATTTATACTCAAGTGTCAACTGCCTCTTTCAACGAAAGTTTTGTTACAGTCTCCACATATTGCTTCATGTACGCAAGCTTTTTAAATCTTAAAAGAATATGAAGTTAAAATTTAAATTTTAATGTAAATTGTATACTTTTTTATATGTTAAAATGAATCAACTGCTTAGCCGAAGTAAACGTTTTATAAGGTTTCAGCTGGCTTAAATATAAAAAAAAACGTCAATCAGTTGTCGGATAATTGTTGCTAACATGATGTTATTATTTGTAAGCTTCCTATTATTTTTGGCTTGACTTGTTCATGTCAAATTAAATGGGTGAATTGTTTATAAAATTATCTTTACCATTTTGATGTAAGAAAGATAAATAGCTGACGGAAAAAGGATCGTTTTTTTTTAATTTTGATGTTTTTTATTTCCGTGCACATACATAAAAACAATACTGTAATTTTTAGTTTACTTTTTACCAAATATCGTTTTAATAGTACAACAGCATGCCAACTATGGAAATGAAGCAGGACGTAATTCTAGGTTTTTTTTTGTAATCAAATTGTATACAAATTATTAGACATTTTATCAAAATGATAAAATCAGGAATAAATTTTGTTTTGAAATAATGAGGGCCTGTAAAATTTGCAACAAGAAAAAAGAACTTCCAACACTTCAATTTTATTGGTTTTTCCTTAATAACTGATTGGATTCTTATCAGATTGGCTAAATAAAACAACATTTTTACTCTTCATGCACTTCAAGGTTGTATCTATTTAATATTTTTAAATTAGCCCAAAATCATTATATACACATTTTTGTGACTCTGTAATTTTTTCCGTCTGAGTTTCGCCCTTATTTCTTTCTAATGTCTATATAACGAGATTGCATCTTTATTTTAAAAAATAATTAAAAATTGACCAATTTATTGTCATTTTATTTCTTATCTTTTTATAGTTTTGGGGTGAACGGAAGAGAATGTCTTCTACGAACAATATGTGAAGCTGCTGAGGCACCTGTCCATGAAAATGGACTTTTTGGAGAACTTCTACATGTATTGCTAACGTGAGCGTTTTTCGTAATAAATAAAAAAGTTAAAAAATTTTCTCTCTGCCATATCCGCTTCCTGTGCGGAGCATATGGCCACCACATGACACCTCCAGGATTTTTTGTCACTCGCCAACTGTCTCGCATCCTTCCAGGTCATACTGGTCTCATTTAACTATGCCGGGTACATTTCGGGGATGAATTAACAATGCCCGGTCGTCTAACACAGCCAGCTATTGTCTGATGTATCTGTGGTAGTATGATAATCATTGGGTAATTTAAGAAGGTAGAGTGATTAACCCTTCGCTCCCAATTTGATTTTACGTAAGCACTACAATGCGAGTCGTGTAAAATATTTTTGCTCCTTTTTTGACTATTTTTGAAATATCGATGATATAACGAATTTAACTTAAAAACAAATTATAAAATGAAATGTATCTGAAGATTTTGATAGAGAATATTTTTAAAATCATCGTTGATTCATTATTAATTACTGTATTGAATAAATATTTTTCCAGCCCCACATACGATGAATCTCTTGATACAGACTTAAGTCACCTTGATGAAGATTATGACTACAATGCTGCTCATCAAGCTGGGAAACAAATGTATGATTGCAGAGGCATTTATTCAGAATGTCCGTTGGGTCATGGAATTTTTGATATTATATCGACATTACAATAAAAATTACGATTTCAGTCTACCAATTAATTATATTTCATTGTAATGATCATGTACGCATATATTTTTAACAACAAGAATAAATGGATGTTTCTATTCTATCTAGCACATTATTTTTGCCCGGAGACTCATCCATTTGTTTTATTAAATTGTCATATATGTTGTGTATTTTAAGTTTTATTTTTTAATAGATCTGATAATCGAACCCACATTACCTGGATGTAAGGTACCTAGACCTACCTCTAAGCCATCTTTATCTGATTGATATTAATTTATATTGACTAATATAATGATTTGTACTTGACGGAAGATCGTAATAGATTGTGTATGATCCCCAGTTATGGTCGTGAATAAATATCACCATTTAAAGAGAACAAATTGAAATATTAATTTTAAATTGTATGTCATTGTATATTCAGTTTAAAATTTACAAATCTGTATAATAAAAAAATAAAAAACTTGTGATGTAAGTTGAAATAAAATATTTATTTAAAAATGTATAACGTGTAGTTTTATTTACAGGCTTTGTTGATATAATTGATAACTGAAGAAAAATTGTATTGTTTATATAAAAAACTCATAGCTTTTGAAGTGTCTTTAATTTATAGAGCTAAAATAACAATGTACTATACTTGTCAATTTAATATAAACAAATGTGTTTTTAATAAACATTTAATATAACATGAAATGTGTGCGTATACTATTTTCGATATGCATGATAATGATAGAAGTGGAACTCCAATTTTACAATAAGGCATTTGAATAAGTTAATTTATTACAAGGAAATATGATGAGAGATTAAGTAAATAAATATCAATTAGATTGCTATAGATGAACCACATTATTTGTTATTCATCAGTAAACTTAGATAATTCTAACAGAGGAATAGGACAGTGGTCTCTTAATTCCTCGCATTCTTCTGACTTCAAATATGGATAGGTTTCACTGTCTCCTTCAGGAATTCTGTAAAAAAGAAATAATATGAATACTAATTCACCATGAACTCATATAAAAATATTACTTATACTAAGAACTCATTGAAATGGTAGACACAGATTCATAAAACCATTAGCAAGAGTAGTATAATACTTATCAATATAGAAAGATGAATTATAAAATGTAGCTTCCAGCTATTTTGAATAACATAGGTTTTAAGTAAGCTTTAGAACTTCTTTTGGAATACTATATAAATAATACAGTCGAATTTGTAAAGTTTGTAAATATTCATTCTAAATAGTGAGCTATAATCATTCAAGTCTGAAGTTTTCAAAATGATTTCACATGCATTAAACTATGAAGAGTGGTAAAGAAATACTTGAAAAACTTACGTAAAAATTTTCTTGTATAACTTGAGTAAAATTCCACTTTGAGGAGTGACGACTCTAGAAGCTTCACATAAATTTCTTAAAACGCAAGCACGTCCATCAAATCCATGTCTGTGAAATAAAAAGATAACGATTATACTCAAAAGCTCAATGTGTTGAAATCTTAAAAAGGAAGACAATTATAATTATATTTATATCAGTGGACTTCCAAGTTCATAACTGGTCATGGTGGGTTTGCCTTTAAGTTCTTACAACATGGTCTTATAGAATTTCCTACTTGTTCATGTGATGGATTTCAGGATTCCAATGACATCCACGGTACATATTACCGCATGCCAGTTAAAAGAGAAGAGGTTTACAAATTAGTTTGATCATTTATTGGACCGGTCGGTCATTGCGTCTTGGTTTCTAAAAAAGATATTTTTGGAGCTATACATTTTTTTTCAAACTTTTACGGTGATACGGTTACTTTATGGTTCCCTTATCAACAAGACTAGATATTGATAAGGATACGTTAATTAGAGTAATAATCACGCATACTTCTGGCAATATTAATAGCACCTCACGTTTGATAAGCCATGGCGTAATTAACGGGTATGGAAACGTGACATATGCTTGAAAGGAAAGCAAGTATGTTATATCATTAAATTTTAATGATTTTACTTATAAAATTATTGTACATTTATCTACATGACATCTGAAAAATACCAAAAATGCTTTTTATATGGTTATGAATTCACAAAAAATAAAGCAAATGACTAACACCTTCTAAATATTAATTAAAAGGGTGAAACTTTTGTTTTAATATATTCACAATGATTTGAATTGTGTTTATTATAAAACAAAGATCTTGAGTCAGTATTTATGTAGTTGTCGAATTAGTAATTAAAGTTACAAACTAATCACACAAGCGAAAACTGATGATAGCAGATTAGATTATAAATTGTTGATATTTTGAAAATTGTTTACCTCATCACCAATTCTTCCAAGTTTTGATAGAGGTCTCTTCTGCCAATTTTGTGACGACGTTTACCGAATTTAATAACAGGCACATCAAAATTTACTCGAAATCCGGTGGCCTGTGCAAATACCCTTGTTCCAGTAATCATGTTGTGTTTGGTATTCAGTCGAACCTAAGTATTCAATAATAATAAATAGATTAATTAATATAAAATTTTTGACTGATGGTGCTTGTTGGAAATTGATTTTAAATTCTAAATTAATTAAACTGGTAAACTTCCATATGTGAGTATGTATCCTAGTATGTTATATGTTCGTTCACTGCCTACATATAATCTAGCCTGAAGATGCCGAAAGGCGAAAACCGAGTCGCTAACAGTGATCTCACATATGAAATTTTACCAGTTTAAATAATTTAGAATTTATAGATTGATTAATTTTCTCAGAGTTCAAATAATTGTATTACATTTAACTATTGTATTTAAAATATAAAAGTTTACTAATGAAATACAAGAGTATTTTTATAATACAATATTTAAAAAAATACTGCACGTGAAAGTAGTAATATTTTTTATACAACAGTTAGGTATAGTATTGTATTTAATAATAAAGCTTTCAACTTACAAATACTTTGGTTTTTTCCAAAAAATTGAGATATCTTCGAGGCCTGCTTTTGACCAAGTCTCCATCACAAACTCTTAAAACTAAACAAAATAATGTTAAGAACACAATATTTTTAACCGTTACATTCGCCATGTTAAATATATTTCACTATTATATCGCAAGTGGCCAAGAATTATCTTCATACCACTTATGTCTTAAATATCAATGATTTATAAACAAAAAAAATATTTAATATAGTTTATATGTATATACTATATTTTTGCATGTATCTATTGCACTGTCTTCCATATGAAACATGACAATAGAGTGAAAAAATGACAGCCTTAGGTTGACAACTGGGGCAATTTTCACCAAAGGTATGATATTTTCCCGTTGAATGATCTAAAACTACGATACAATTTGTTGAAACACGTGACTTTCGAATGTACAGTTGCACTCTGTATAAATTCAAATTAGGCTATTTTGTACAAAAAGCATGCCACCCACAAAAATACATTAAAAAAAATAGTTAACATGTGGCTTTCATTAATTCACGTATGTTTTATATGTTTTTCTTACAAATAATATTCATTATGAATGTATTGCTATATTATCAAATAAATGTATTTTTATATTGTATACTAACTAGTTTAAAACGAATATTTACGTAGTTTTATTTGATGTTCTATTGAAAGAAACAATATTTAAAAATTATTACTGTTACCAGCCAAAGTAGTTAATATATGACTAAGAATGTAGTTAATTGTGTTTCCTATTAATCTTTGATGCAACGCCTTTTCATATGAAATTTTAATACTAATGCTCATGTATTGAAAAACGTAGAATAAGTAAGAAACGTTGTATCAATGCTTAAACCAGTGCAAATGTTTACATGGCTTGTATCTCTTAATCATGCATGGTTTGCTAAGTGGAGCATATAAATCTTTACAGTGTATAGACTTTTATTGAAAGATTTTTTATTTCAATTAATGATCACCAGCCAACCGTTTCAGCAATTGAACATGTATTCCTGTATATTTTGTCATTTTCAATCCTCATGAAACTGTTATATTTGAACTAGCAACTTCCGATAAAAATACGCGTATTTACTTAACGGGGATACAAATATTAATATTTTAAATTAAATATTTCCTTATATATGATTTTTAAATAATACATCAATACTCTTTTGTTTTTTTTTTATGTTGTGCTTGTCTTATTTCGGATTATTTAAATAATAATGATGAATCACAGTGCTTGATTTTATTGATAGCTCTGCCGCTCTTGCTAATATTGGTCTGTATGTCCCTGATAACTACCCGAGAAATCGGGAACATCAGCTGTTTTTCATTCCTAAATGCAGGACTATCCTGCCAGTAGTCATGCCAATGCGGAGAGCAATGCTGATGTTTAACTAGATTGCCTCGGATATTGATATCTTTCACCTAGGTGAGCGCGAGATTAGATATATGCTATTATATACATTATCATAATAGGGTCTGTCTAACTTACGTAGACACCCTTTTTGCCTTCTGTATATATATATATATTAAATTCTTTCTTTATTCCTATTTTTTTTATGTTTTAATATTTTTGTTATAACCACATGTGTATCGTGTTGTTAATGTATTAAACTTATAATTAGTAGTATCACAACATTTATAATATAAAAAAATAAATTTGGTTTTAGACAAAAAATATTTGAAATTTGTCTACTTTAGGGAAAAAATTAGGTATTTAAAAATCTGTCAATTCCGTATAATCAAATTGTTTATGGTTATCATATTTTCATAAAAAAATTGAATTGGTTGTTTTTTGCACGATTGTCTGCAACTATTTTATAACCTTATTCGCAAAGTGTGAGTTATGACAGTTTGATTGTTCACGTCATGGCTTGGAGAGGTTTATGAACATGTTTCATATTATATAACGAAATAATGTTACTGAACTCGTTACTAATTGTGTTATATTGTAATTATTTGAGTAGTGAAAAGATGTTTCGTTGATGGAACTTATTAATAATGAATTTAAATTATTTAAAATCAATTTCCATCAAGCACCATCATTCAAAAAATTTGATTAATAATGAATTTATTGATGTAAGAAGAAAAAATGAGTGAAGAATACTAAGTGTGTCATTTATTTATTGATTTAACATTATGTGAACAATATAAATTATTATTCATTGATTTTCCCTCCATCATCCACCACGAACCAACTCACAATTTTTAGACGTATACTGTGGCGTAATAAACTTAAGATGAGTTAAAGTGCCATAAATGTCCTAGCAGTAGCTTTTGATGACCTCGGTTGTTGTGTAATGAAACGTGCATGATTTCTTTGTTTAATAATATAAATATTATCAATCTTAATGTTAATATCAAGTCTAGCTGGGAAAAGACGTTTCTTAACGTAAGTTGCACATTTTTTGAAATAATCTTTCGTAAAAATAGAGTCGCAATCGCCAACTGGTCTGAAATATGAT
This sequence comes from Rhyacophila evoluta, assembly GCA_022683975.1. NCBI lineage: Eukaryota > Metazoa > Arthropoda > Insecta > Trichoptera > Rhyacophilidae > Rhyacophila > Rhyacophila evoluta. Next base: position 11,257 of record JAGVSQ010010372.1, read on the forward strand.
CGAACGGACTTGATAAGCATACAAGCTGTATTCTAGAAATTTATTGTTACACAAAAAAAGTTTTGAATGGGTGGCGAATACTTGGCAAATATTTATTTAAGGCCATAAATATTTTTATAGTTTTTTTATCATGTCCACTCTGAAACTGGAGCATATGGATCTAAGCAGTGTGAAGACGTCCACTCCGAAAATGAAGTATCCGGAACTCCACAATATGAAGTTGTCAAGAAGAAGCAAAGATGTGCCAATGATACAAAAGTTTGCAAAAAATAAAACTATACGTTACAAAGTAACTTGAAATATAAAATTGAATTACGTATTCCTGTAATACTGGTGACGGATTTTATGAATCGAACCGGTATTTCTCAGATCCTACATCTACACATCGGAGAGACTTTCAAGGAGGAATTTAATACTACACAAATAAAGCTTCTAGTGACTAGCAAATACTTGATCAAGACTACGTATGTTTATATTATAGACCTAATAATAAAACTGACCTATTTATTTAGTACAGTTACATTGTCGACCTCTGGTAACTGTACGGTAAATTAATGTTAATACACAAGCAAGTGACGCAGACGAATGGTCACTAATGAAGATGTAACGATGTGTGACCGAGACCAAATGCCCTGCACTGTCACTTTGCCGAGTGTTTTCATCTGAAACTTACCTAATGATGGATAAAATATTTTAATTGTTTAATAAATCGTAGTAATTTAGCATGGTATCTATTAAATTTGTGACGTGTTTGATATATTTTGTCGACAGAAACTGAAAAGGTAAGCTGATAAGGTTAATAATTATATTATATTATTAGCGACAAGATGTTTATTTGCGGGATTTGTCCAAACTATATTGTTTATCATATATTATTTTATCGATGTACTATTTTTAAAGTCAAAGCTTAAGTACTAAAAACGATTCTTTGTGTGTTTGGATTTGAATAATTATTGATAGTAAAGTTTATTTCAAGTAAGATTTGGAGACTTTATAATAGATTAATACTAATTCCTTTGATTGGTATGATTGATTTCAACTTTAAATCAAAGAGATTAAATAAATATTTTAATTTTTTTTTATGTATTCATAGTGTTTTGTTACTAAGTGCACGTTTTAAATATAAATTGATATTCTCAATTCATATTCTATTGAAAAAGAATCGACTTTTACATGGTAAGCTTCCGTTTAGAAGATTAATACATTTAGCTGTTTATTGATTTTGTATGGAAATAGACGTGGCTAAGTACAGGAATCATTTTTACCCACTTTTTCCAATTGATTATATTTTACATTTCTCTGCCATATTTGCTTTACATTCATATATATTAAAGGTGAAAAGTAAATTCGAGATGCATTTATAAGCAAAGTTTTTAGTCGAATAAGAAGAATTCGACGATGTTACATATACAATAAAGACATATAAAAATTATACATAACTACAAAGATATTGATAATACATAGAACTTATTCAAATATCAAAAAACAAAACTCAATTTTTAAGTCTTTTTAACACTTGGCTTGCGGGAACCGTAATATTACATGATTGTGTACTCCCGCGGTTATCTGCCAGACTCAAAACGTTCAATGCCTAATATTTTGAATATTTTGACAGCCAACTGTAGTCGAATACTCTTACTATATTTTTATTGTAAAAAAACCAGAAAACTTTCTCGCTCTATACTTCGTAAATGTCGTCACTCCTCA
>JAGVSQ010010373.1:0-12963 GCA_022683975.1 Rhyacophila evoluta
AATCAATAATACATATTTAACCCTGTGTGTATATTTGTATTTTTTATATTATGTAGAAGACTATTTAAATGTTTTTATCTGTTTTTTTAAACAAATGAAAAAAGTTTGACAAAGCGAGTGGGCGTTTGTATGCTGTTGAAATCCATCTGTTCCACTATAATAAGCAGGATAAAAAATATCAGAATTATGAATATGTACATTAGAACTTTTCATTTAAATAATTTTAATACAAAAAAAAATATTATCAAATACTAGTTAGTGTAAGATATCATTTTTTTTACACGAAGATTTATGGTATAATTAATTTGCTTTATAAAACGTAATTAACACCGTGGAGTGTAAAAATCATGTCATTATTTTAGAAAAAACAAATTTTTAACAAACGGATGTCTACACTATGTCATTCATACGTATATTTTGTGAAAATAAATTTTCCTGGCCTCAAAAAGTTATGTTTTTCAGTAATGATGCCACTGGAACAATTATTTTCATGTTATAAAAAAGTACACTGGTAATATTAAGGTTAACGGCCGTTGAAGCGACGCTCTACATTGTATGGCCATGAGCTTTTTCCGTTACGCGGCCAACCCAAGTCAAAAAAAATATCCTTAATGCTGTTGAGCTTTTGTATGTTGTGTGTTTACTTTTTACGATAAACCCCTTTGAATTTAAACAAGATGACGTCTGAATTGAGTTGAATTTAAATTCAAAATGGCTATGCAGTGATGTCGAATTTATTTAAATTGCTCTTTGTTGCTATTTTATGTAAACCAGCCATTCAAATCGGACTTTTATGACCCGTTTTTTTATTTTCTGAAAAATTGTTTTCGATTTGTTTATCTTTATGATTTTTCAATGGAGGTTATATCATAAAAAATAAAGAGGGAAATATTGAAATTTGTCGAAAAAAATATTTGAATTGCAAAAATCACGTTTATTTTTACGTACAATATATAATAGAATAGCATACTTGTTCAGTTTTATCCAAAATTACTGAATTTAAAATGTTTTCGTGGAATAAATTTAATAAAAAAGTGACTTAAATATATATACACACATCAAACGTTTGCTCATTAAATTTAGATGCCTTAACCCTGTTTGTTTCTTTTCCCGACTGATTAAATTCTGGCGTCCTGGAAGACCGGCAAGTACCATCTCTAGCACGTACTTAGTGGTACTGAAAGATGCTGACATAACCTGGAAGGTTGCGAGACGGCTGGCGGGTGACAAGGTTTACTAAAGGCACCACGTAGCAGCCATTTGCTCCATATATGGAGCAGAAATGCCAGAAAAATGTCAAAAATACGAAACCATTGTTTTTTAAATTCAATTTTTAACTACGTGATTCGTAGGCTTCTATTCGCAAAAAAGTTATGTGCGACAGTTGAAAGGTCGATTACGTGCTCGATTACTTTTTTATATATATCATGCTTTCTACCAACATGGAGTATATGGATCTCCGCAATGTGAAGACGTCTCGAGAGATTATTTTTCACAAGAATTGTTTGTCAGACAATTACACAACCCAATGGGCATCCAGTCCTGCATTTTCTAGCGCTACCAGGGAGATTTGATTACTACAGCCCACTTAAATACAATAATTATGATATCGGTCCTCAGCCAATCGGCTAACAATCAATTCTTGTGAAAATTTCACAAAATAAGTCTCATAATGCAAAGATTCATGTACTATATTTCTAGAGAAGTAATCTTCAAATGGTTGAAAGTCGTATGTAAATCTGCTAAACACCTGAAGTATTTCTTTCGTCAATATGAGTTTATAAAAAAAATATTCAAACAGCTATTAAATTGAAGAGATCAAACTAAATGTTGCTTTAAATAATCTAAAAATAATAATGATAAGTTATCATCTAAGGATATAGTTTATTATGTCAGACAATTCTCACAAAAAAATAGCTTTCCCATATTGAAGAGTATAAAAAATATGTAATACATTCGAAGTGACGTGATATAGCTGACTGCAATATATGAAATATTTTATTATTGACTGGGCATAATATGAAGCCACGATATATTGCAAAACTTTTTGCCTTTAGATAAAAGCGCTACTAATCTGAATATTTTTACATTAAAATTGTCAAAAAAAGTTTCTGATAATGAAAAAAAATGTTACATTTTGAATAATTGTTTTTTGGAAGACGAATATTATTTTTACTGTGTATATACTCGTATATATAGTTAATTAAATAATCTCCAAAAATAGCTCTTCAAAAGTATCTCAGCCTTGTAAATGGCAAGACAATTTCAAAGGTCCTGGACGAAACAAAATTATTAACTAGCATAATAACTCTCGTATCTAAATATTTCTCTTGCAAATAACTCCCCCGCGGCACTTCCTGTTGGGAATCAGGAGTTAAGGGAAAGGCTTAACAGATAGTTTACTTTGCAGAAAGAGAGGACGGATAAACTTTTCATGTTGCGGTCTTGTTAGACTGTTGACTGCAAGATTGGTGTGACTATAGTTGGTAGAATCGAAATTCAGGAAAACAAAAGTTTACTAATGTAAAGATAGACACAACAAATATTGAAACACTAGTTTTACTTTGAGTTTACTAATTCGTAATTACAAATAGTTTAATAAACATTTGATTCATTAAATGTATTTAATATAATATTTGGGATAATTTCATGTAAGAAATGAATTGATACTAATGTAGTAGATATATAATAATACATAAATATCGATGAAAAATTAAATAAATACAATAAGTAAACAAGTCTCCCCGGTAGCGTAGTTGGTAGCGTGCGTGTCTGGCATTTCGAGGAATACGTGTTCGATTCACCATCTTTCGGATTTTAAAAATCCAAAAATACAGGATTGAATGCCCTTAACAACTCTCGTGAAGAATAATCTGTCAAGACGTCTTCACATTGCGGAGATCCATATTCTCCACTCTTAGAGTGAATATCTTCACACTGTGTCGATTCATATGCTCCACTTTAGGAGCAAACATGGTAAAAGAAGAATAATAAGAAGAAATCATTGAATACATTAATAAACTGAAAGTACATACAATAATTAGAGGCTTGAGAATAAACACTTACTAAGTGAATAGATAAAATAAATATTAATATTTTGTTTTGCCCATGGTATATTTTATTAATCCAGAAGATAGTTTTAACGATATGTGGCAGTATTGGGATTTCTCTAGAGAGCTTAAGCCCTGCTTCTCTTTTCTACCGGCTCTCGAGATTCCAGTGTCCTGAGAGACAATCAGGTACTATCTACAGGATATATTCGATAAAATAAAAGGGTTTTCACATTATTTACGAAAGCAAAAAGCAACTGACGAGTGACAAAGAATCCTCTTAGCACATCAAATTAGCCATGGGCTCTACTTGGGAACTAAATATAAAAATAATATGGCTATATATTTACATTTAAATCATTTATTAATATTTTTTTCTTATTACTTATTTTTGTTGTTGTTTCTCTTACCACGAAATAATAATAACAGATTTATTTTGTGAAAAATTAAAATCTGAAAATCCAGAACTGGATGACTGGTTAAGCAATTTACTGACAACCAATTCTCGTGAACAATAATCCACTTTTGGATATAAATAAATACATGTTTATGTCTAAAAGTATACTTTTCCCCAGTAGCATAGAGGTTAGCGTGCGCTACTCAAATCTAGAGAATGCGGCTTTCATCGACGCGTCTGTCGGATTTTCAAAATTCTTAAAATTCAGGACTAGAGATCTATTGGGCTAAATAACTGTCTAATAAATAATTCATGTAAAAAATAATCTGTGACGATATGTTTTCATATTACCGAGATTTATATAATCCACTCTCGGACCAGACGCAGTAAAAATATATTTATAGTAATATTTCAACAACTATGAGAATCGATTTTTTTTTATAAATTTATACTATTCAAATAATAAATTAGAGGAACCAAAAAGTAACAAATATAATTTAATATCAATTCAGTATATTTATTTATTACAGTCTACGTATTACAGTAAATGTATTTGAATAAAAACTTTGGTGAAGAATATGTTGAACTTTATGGACCCAACTTTAGTCAATATTTTCGATTGAGTTGTCCCAAACTCATCCTTTTCTGACCCGTATTGTATTTAACAATAAATGATAAGTGTAGCCAAAAAAGGCTATATTTGTTATCTTTAATATGGCCACCCTATTATTGTGTAGTGTATTTGCCATGGCACTCGTATTTTGTTTGGCGACCACTTCGCACTGCAAACTTAAAAGTTGTCACCACTTACAACTTTACAGATTACTTGTGTACAAATGTAGTCTGGCCTGCAAAGTTAACCCGAAAACGCCTCTCTACGAGTTTTATATTATGCTAACAGTGTACTCTATTGGACATGCCATATAACAGTTTCTCTAACAAATATACCAATATTAACTTGCTCGTATCATGTTGTTTTTTATTTTAAATTTAATAGGACATTATTTGTTATTATATAATAATAACAATGCATATTTTAACGCTTTAAATATTATATATTTCGTTGAAGTATTTTAGAATTACTTACGAGATACATTCATAATCGCGAATCGTGCTTAATTCCTGAATGCCTTTGAGATTATTTAAAGTAAATACATTTTCTCGACAGATTTGTTGGAGCTTTCCAGGACACTATGGAAAGGTTGCAAAGTGATTCATCGCGCGTTGGCTTTAAATAAATGTAAGGAAGACCAATGTGATGGCAGATGATTGAGCGGGTCAATAGTTTAAAATACCGTAGGGTTCAAATACCTGAGAATGGTAGTATGCATAAAAAGCTCACTATTTACCTTGCAATGGCTAGATCAACGTTCAAGTTCAATTGTAAGTTGCTTGGCGTATGCGTTCTACCGATGTTTTTGTACAGTAGCGAATATTGGCACTTAATAAAAGCTCAGAAGAACCATACATTGAGCTTTGAGAACAGAAGCTTGAGCCAAATACTGAGAGTGAAGCGGTCTGACTTCGTAAGGAACTCAGAAATAAGTGAGCGGATAGAGCAGCCCCTTGTCACACTAAAAGTCATGCAGCGGTGCTAAAACTGGGTGTGGCATGTACTACGGGTGCCTCCGTAGAACCTGGTCTTTGCTTGCTTCTTTTTCCAACCGGTAAGATTTCAGCAAAATGGAAAACCGTTGATTACTATCCATAGTATGTAATAACATCGCAGAACAAAAGAATAGCGGTAAGATCTGGGAGGATGCGAGGCAGCTGGCGGTCAACAGACAATCCTCTAGGCGTCACGTGATGACCATATGCTCCGCATAGGAAGCGGATATGACAAAGAAAGAGAAAATAGTTTTGGCACGATTTTTGATTTTAATATATATTATTCTTCTTCCACTATATTCGTTCCCTAACTGGAGCATACATCTGAAACATGGCGCCTCCAAGAATCTTTGTCATCTGCTACTTAATGCAGCACCCCTTAGTTCCACCGAGTACGTTTTATGAATACGTTCCAGAACGCCGGATATATTACATTTTAATTATTCTTATTTACTTTCCATTTTTGTTTTTATGCTGTAATGGTGTAAAAATAAGAAACCTTTATATAAAATTGCTTGGTTATATCATTTAGAAAAACATTTAAAGGACGAATTTTAGATTTAAATAGCTAATATTAATTCTTATTCTTTTTTATGACAATGCAAAAGCTTGGAAATGATGAAAAACGGTTTTTGTACAAAAAAGTAATACATATTTATACAGGCTTCGATTTACAAAGCAACAAAGTTTTAAATATCTTTAAAAAAAATTGATAATAGACAAGAAATGTTAAGAACTTAAATTTATTAAATATGTTTTATATTAATAATAATTAACATAAATAATACTTGTTATAAGCATACAATAAACATGTTTGTTTTCGATAAATAATAGACAAAAGTATATTGTTTTCTCTGTAACACCGTAATTTTGATGGATTGTAACAGTTTGGCTGATTTCTTATTATTTTGTAAATTTATGGAGATATTTAAGTAGATATTAAAGGTATCACTTTTGATTAAGCATACTGTTTTTTTATTTAATAAATACAATAATTTGAGTCTTAAAGAAACCCAGCGTGGCTGGTAAAATCAAGAAATTGATCCATTGATAATCAATAGAATTATGTGACGTAATATTGCTTGGAAAATATTAAGGTTAAGCCCAATTTTAAGGCTGTTATTTTAAAGCTATTTAAAAAAAGGAAAGCAGAATAAGACTAACTCAAATGCTTCACATGTGTGTATTTTACTTGCAATGCTTACTCTATATTCTAGTGCATGGATCTTTACATTATAATCTATGTATATTCCATGAATGGAGTATACGATACTTTGCTATGTGAAAACTTACAGATGTGACAGATTTTCACACCAAGTATCGATTGTGAGATAATTTTTCAAGCCATTGGACATTTAGTTCTATCTCTTGACATCCAGCTGTTAGATTTGAGTCTATAATCTCCCCTACCAAGGCATACATGTGTGGCGTATATAAATTAATTACATTCAGCCACTGCCATAAAATATTGACAGCTAGTGACATAAATTATTTGCAACCAGTGATATAAATTCAGTGTGAAGTTTATTGCATATCGCTAATAAGTGTCACAACATTCAAGCAATAACAAATACAGCTGATGCACCAAGACGCAGTATCGCTAACATTCCGACAGCTCTTAAAAAGCGACGCACGGCTGAGCTCCCTCTCTTTCTCAGCTGTTCACACCTACACCTTCAACCTGCAAGAGCCGCGCCGCTCGGTCGTTCGTTTCTTTAACTGTCCGCCGCGAAACTTTAACTCTGTAAATCGTGACACCTTGTAATAACTTTCAAATGTTTTAACAATAATATATTGTAACTTTAAAGATTAAGTGAGAGTGTGTCTTTAAACCCAATCAACCTCCATACCACACACCCCACACATGCTTACTACTTAGAATAGGTAGTGATAAAAATATATGCAAGATAAATTTAAAAAAAAAACAGATTAAAAACGTAATAAAACAGAATAAAATCGATACTATTTTATTTATTAGTATAGTATAACTGTATGATATTCATATGAAGCGATTTATTAAAGATATAACGTTATTTTACTAAATATTAAAAAAAAACCTGATTAGTTGTGTTTTAAAAATTTATACACACAATTTTTTTATTATATAGTCGATATATTTACACTAATAAACTAAATGTAATGTGTAAAAGAAAACATAATGCTTGCTACGTGATGTGGAAAATCCAATTTGAAAATCACGCTCCTTTTGGTTGTGAAAATATTTTGGTTTTTGCTTTTTAACCCGCATTTTGCATTAAATTATTTTTCACAAAAATCTTTACTGTAAATATACTAAGTAATATAAGTTTATTCAGCCTTCTTCATACGTTTTAACAAGTGTATATGTAAATTAAATGAAATAATGTTTATTTAATTTTATAATCATGTGTTAAATTTAATTTAGTGTTTATTGTGCTTTAAAATAATAAATTATGATATTTCGAAATAACTTAACTTTAACGTTTAGTAATACTTCATTTTCAACATAAATAGTAGCATCAAATTTAACTGCAGTATACTGATGATATTTCCTTTTGGAAACTTTAATTCCCCTAAGTGAAATTCTCGATACATTGTATATTTATGTTAGCGAATTATATATTCTAATACTTTTTCTTGTTGAAAGTTAAATATTTTTGATAACATTTGTTTCCTTGTCTGCTCACTGTGCATAGTATATGATCACCACACGGTAATTTTAGGATTTGCTTTCATCCATCAGTCGGCTTACAATGTCATAGTAGTTTTATACTATGTTCGCTCCCAAAGTGGAGCATATGGATCTCCGCAATGCGAAGACGACTTGACAGATTATTTTTTCACGAGAATCGTTTGTCAGAGAATTGCTCAACCCGATGGGCGTCCAGTCCTGCATTTTCAGATTATTAAAAATCCGACCAGATGGGGAATCGAATCCGCATTCCCCGGATCGCTAGGCGCACGGGCTACCAACTATGCTAACCGGGAAGACAAATAAATAGTCATCATAATAACTATAATAAGAAGTCAAGAGACTTCAGTGCAATACGCTGGAGGAGAAAAGATATTGATAACATTGTCTATATTACTAAAAATCAATACCAACTAACTTTGACCCTGTAGAATAATACTGATGAAATATATCTTCTAAATTACTGTTAAATCAATAGTTTTGTCACAGGCTGCTTATCATAACCAGCTTATAAAACTGAGTATGTGCGGTAAACATTTTGACTCCAAAAATAGTGTATACTAATTTCAACAATATGAAAACTTTCCTTTATGGATTTCTTCACGAGAATAGGAACTCAATGGGAGCTGTCCGGACGGTGCAGCGGTAGTCGATCCTTACCAAGTGTAAGTTGTTCGGCGCATGCATATTACCGATGCTGCTATATGGTAGCGAATCGTGACACCTTACAAAGACTCAGACAAACCGTATACTGAGCTTTGAGAACAGATACCTGCGTTGGATATTGAGTGTGAGGTGGAATGACTTAATCGGGAACGCGGAGATAAGAGAGCGGATGTGGCGGCATTTTGTCACCTTAAAAGTCATGCAACGGCGCTGGAAATGGCTGGGGCACGTACTTCGAATGCCTCCAGAGAGTCTGAATCTTGTTTGTTTCTTTTTCCAACCGGTTGGATTCTGGTGTTTTGGAAGACCGCTGGGTACTATCCATAGGACATACTCGGCGGAACTGAAAGATGCTGGCATAACCTGGGAAGATTCAAAACGACTGGCGGGTGACAGATATTCCGGAAGCGCCACATGGCAGCCATATGCCTAATATAGGGAGCAGATATGGCATAAGAATAATGAATGGTTTTCAGTTCATGGCTTAACCCATTGGGTATTTAGCCCTGGAATTTATAACATGCAGTCTCTGAGACTATAACCCATGCGTTTACGTCTCCTTCACCAGTGGGAAAAAACTACTCGATATGATAAAAAGGTAGGTAAAGATAAAAGCAGAAATTGCCCATGTTAATCAATATTTTCTAATATAAAATACGTTGTTAAGATAGAGCGTAAATCCATTAAGAAACGTTGTATACATATTAATATTAAATAATATAGAAAATTGTATTTAAATCGATAACGAGTGTTAAAAACTAGATTAAAAATCGACCGAAATAAATAACATTCATTGACTTAAAAATATATGCTTATACTTGAATTACCCAAAGGAGCCCAACAACAATTGATTGTACGTCATCTTTTATTAGTAAAAAAATAATATATTTAGATGAGAATTCATATTAAAAAACAAATTATTATAATAGCTATCGAGTTTCCAGAGTAATAGAGTACGTAATGTAATGTGTAGGATGAAGCAATCCGCCCACCGGATCTCAAATGCGATCTTTTGATGCGTCGGTGTTAGTCGAGTGGGCGGAAATATACCGTGACCTGTGTATCAGGTAATTTGTTGCGATTTTGTCTATGACAATGCGTCAAAATCTATAATTGGCTGCACTGTCCAACTGCAGGGATTCAAATAGACATATCCATGTCATAATATTATAAATTAAGCATATATTTTGGCGTGCTTGTTTCACAATGGATTGCACAAATTTTTTTATAAACAACTTTTAAATTACCGTCATTATTTAAGAGAATATTTGGCAGAGGTCACACAGCCCACAATATTGTACTGTATCTAAAATAATATAAAGTGAACGTTATATTTTATCATAACCGTTACGAAAGTGGATCATGTGAAGATGACTGTTCCAGGAACTGAGAAGGAATATGGATCTCAAAAATGCAAAGATTTATTATAATAGACTATTTGACGAGAAATAATTGTCAGACAATTGCTCAACACATTGAGTTTTCTGCTTAAGCGTCACGTGGATTCAGCCTGCAATCTTCAGTTCTAAAGTGCACACACAAACTTTTCGACCACCGGGAGAATAAATTCGACATTTACATGCATACAAGATATATTGGTGCTTATAATGGACTGAATAAATAGGGAATAAGTAGAGAGTTATCAGGGGCATAAATAGCCTATGGCCAAAATAGTCCCGGCCATATGCGCCTAGTTTGAGAAAGGCGCGAAAACGATTGATTAGGGCTTACTAGATTAAAATACATATTTAAGTCCTTTTAATTCAAGATGAGTTAATCAGTCACTTAGCCTGAAAAGTGAGCCAAACTATAATTAATAATATGAATAATCCAAATATGACACCATAATTATATTTGATAAAATATTCCTAATGGTTCCCATAAGGAACGGTTGTGCCGGATCATACGTTTATATAATGTAATAATGGGATTCATACGCGTGTATTTATCATATTTTTGTTGACTGGCCATGTGCTTTAATTGATAGTCACGCTTTTGAGTGTATGGATCTCATAAAAAATCCCTGTGTAAATTGGCTGATCTTTTAACTTCTTCCAACTTTAGTGTTATCTAGTTTTTTTTAGTATCAAATCTATCAAACACTGTTCCTAGATCCAGGAAGACTTAGAAATGCAGTAATATAAAGCTTCTCTGGTAACAATTTAAATTTATTATCGACTACTGCTTACTATAGGAATGGTTTATTTTGTAATATTTCAGCATTATATTTATATCAACTATCCGAAAGTGCATAACATAATGTTAATTATAATGAGACCCCTTGTTTTATATGCGTCCATTGATCCAATAGAATAATATAACTATTGGTAGTCCTCTTTACACTTTATTATCGACACCCATTTCGAAATACCATTCATTCGAATTATCCAATTTACCTCATTTTCTAGCGTAGGTAATTACATTTGTACACTAAACGCATTGTTCAAGTTTAATGTTGGCTGTTGACAAGTGACAATTCAAACCAATATTATTGTGCAGATCGATATTTTATGAAATTACACATATTGAAATAATACTTTGATGTGCTTTTAAATGAATTCATGACAACTGTGTAGATGTATTTTACATTAAAGCATAAATAACATGTATAATGAAGTAAGTTGTTAATATATACTGGAGTTTTACAATGTTGCAATGTTATTATAATTAATTCTTGCGTATCTGAACCGTTAAACGCCAAGAGCGTTAGATTTAATTTTGTATTTCTTTCTGTTCCTTTGAACAACCAATATTATTGTGAAAGTATATCCAAAAAATCATTATAATGTACAGATCTAGATGCTTTACACGTTTGGGAGTAGATATAGTAAAAGTAATGAAGTTAATTTATATTATTTTTTTATATACCATATTCGCTTCCAACGTGGAGCATATGGATCTGCACAGAATGAAGATATCCACTCCGAAAACGTCTCGACAGATTATTTTTCACGAGAATCGTTTGTCAGACAATTAATTACTCAACCCAATGGGCATCCAGTCCTGCATTTTCAGATTTTTAAAAAATCCGACCAGATGGGGAATTGAACCCGCATTACCCGGATTGCTAGGCGCGCACGCTACCAACCACGCTAGCTGGGGAGACAATTAGTTGAAGAAGTTAATTAGTTGAGCTTTAATTTTCTTGGAATAATTCTTATATATTGAACAAAAACGTAGTAAATATGACAATAATATTATATTTATCCGTTCAGCTTTTACAATATATCATTTGTATATTGCACTATTCTGTCATGCTAAGTAAAAACACAATATCTTGTGTATAAATTCTTAGATATTGTGTTTTTGTGCAGTATTGTGGTTCGTTGCTTAAAAATAACAGAGACAAATACGTGAGTTTTATCCACGATATTTTATTATAAAGACTTTCTGTTTTGATCTACTTACCGTCTTTGAAAAATAATAAAATCTGTTTCCGTGATAGTAGAAAATAACGATTATTTATTTAAAAGTACTTGCATAGACAAACCAACAATCCCTATAGGGCTCTTAAGATCATAGCAGAGAAACATAGTTAAATGAACACAATAATACTAAACCGATAGTTTACTTTGTTTTTAACCTTTTCTCTATTGGCTGACGTTACAGATATTGCCCTCAGCCTCCACAAAAGCCTCATTACAGAGCGAGCCGACCGAGCGAAGTAGAGAGCTTTCCCGTCTGTCTTTAATAACAAAAGCATTTGCTTCGCTTTCTTTCACAGGTTGTCTCTTTGGCAAGTCGGAATGGTAATGAGCTTTTGTTAAAACAGCATTTCCTAATCACGGTATGAATGACTGAGGTGTGCTTTTTTAAGTTTTTATTCCGATTTAAATAATACTTGAATATTTTCAATTAAAAAAAAAACGGTATCATTAAAATAATCAAATGCTTTATATGTATCTATCTCCCTTGTAGCGTAGATGTTATTATACGCATCTAGCAATCCGAGGAATGCGAGTTCATTTCCCACATCTTTTTATGTAGGACTGGATGCTCATTTGGTTGAGCAATCATCTGACAAGCAATTCTCGTGAAAAATAATCTATCAGTACATATCTTTACACCGAGAGACATACTCCACGTACGAAACGGACATCTTCCCACTGTATACATCCATATGCTCCACTTCCGAAACGAAAATGGTTTTTAAAAATATAAATGCGTTAGGTATTGTACTAATCTGTCTGCTATAATACCAATATAGAAGAAATTAGGGAAGGATATCAAGATTATTTCACTAATTGTTAGTTACTTTTACATTTGAGTGAAAGCGAGTACAGATTGACGCCGTTTTATAAATTTATAAAATTGCATCTGTCATACTCTCTTGGTAGACATTTTTTTCTTTTCTTTATCAAATTTTCTCATATATATCATTTACTATTACTATTATTTATTTTTATCTTTATTGTTTTCTTGTTGTGAATGCTTTAAAATTTTATTTAATAATAAATACAACACACTCAGAACTAGATCATAAAATATGATATATCTGTAAAGGATCTTGGAACTTTGTTTGAGAGTAACCTTTCATTCAAAAATCATATGGTTGCCATCTGTAGTAAGGC
>JAGVSQ010010375.1:0-12962 GCA_022683975.1 Rhyacophila evoluta
CATATACTCCACTCGGAGTGGATATCTTCATACTGTGTAGATCCATATGATCCAGTTTGGGAGCGAACATGGTTTAAAAAAAAAAAAAAATGAGAACAAAACATGATTCCACGTAACTAACATTAATAGTAAATGATTTTTTTTATAAGAATGCATTGGTATTTATTTACGTAAAATTTGGAGACATAATATAATAGTACAGATCGCATTATAGAGTAAATTATAGAGTCATAAATGTTTTTAGTGGAGACACGTCGGCACAGAATTTAATTCACTATTAAAACTTGTCTCGTTATAGCTTGGCTCATTATAGATCAAAAGTGGAATTACAAGTTTCATTATTTTTAAGTGACAGTTTACTTATGGTCAATATGTCAGAGATACAATATTTTATGTAAATGTTTGAATTTATATTTTAATTTTCAAATAGAGATGGATTTTATTTGGGACTGATTTTAATGGTACATAATTATCTGACTGACCATTGGCGTACACATGTTGTCTCCAAAAATGTTGATAGTGGTCAGCGGTCGGCAGGTGCGGCTGGAGATGAGGCTGCAAAGGAGGTGGAGGTGCCGGAGGACCCAGAGGGACCCCGTGTTGGTACTCCATTGTTCCAATCGAAAACCAATATCGTTTTAACGCACTTCACCCCTCACGAGAATAAAAACCACTACACGAAAGTGTTTAAGCACGAGACTGTTGAATCAGTCTCGAAATATAGTTACGATTCTACTCCGCCATATTCGCAGTGATATTGTAACTATCCATTATGGAGGCTCGCGTAGACACAATCTTAAAAAAAAACAGTCAAATCATTTTGTTGTTTTTTTATTTATTTTTGTCGGTAGTAATTTCGCGCGCGTTCGTCCGGAGCGATTGAAAGAAAAATGTCCTTGCAGCGTGGGATTTGAAACGAATATTATTCTGTAAAATATCATCCAGAACAAGCAAAGGAATTTAAACGAGTGTAAAAATGATCAAAGTAATTATAAATACTTAATTTTTCATGTTGTCAAAAAGATTTTTTTATTATTATTTATTTAGAACGGATGTTTTTGTTTATATGGCATATAAGAATTTGACGTTATTGTTAAAGTAGTTTTAGTGAATCGGTGATATTTTTTAGTATCGGTAGTTGTGATGTTTAAATATTATTTGATTTTAGAAAATAATGTGAGAGGAGGTTCGGCAAGCACGATGATTATTATGATTACTGTGTTACGTCGAACGAAGAGGTCGTTTTCGCGTGTAATTCAATTAGCATGGGGGATTCGGAGGGGAGGTATAATTCTTAGCGATTTTTAGTTTGTAAAACTACCGTGGAGCGTGAGACAAGTGCTAAGCCGGCGATGTTGCGACGGAAACTAGTGGACAGCGCCGTTGCCTTCCGCCTTCGGTGCCTTCCGAGCCTCCGCCCCACGCCCCGCGACTGCTTCGTCGCTGATCACACCGCGAAAAATCTGTACAAAATAAATATGCACTCCTGCGACGCCGACAAATGGTTTGCAGCGTGCATGGATGGCTACGGTGGGTGCTACGATTAGACTACTACTACTACTACTACTAGAGAGCGACGATTTATAATACCTTATCACCTTTAATATTTATTTTCAATATCTATTATGATGTCTTCAAAATGATCATACTATTGACGTACACAAAAATATCTTATGCAATATTTTGTATCAACTGTGGAAAGGAAAAACTGCATAGCACACACAGTACAAATTTTACAGGAGGCACAAAAAAATATTTTGAGTCAGTCAATATATTAAATAGACACAACCTTTAAGTGGGCGAAAATTATAACTGGTGTTTTATTTACCCAATTTAATAAATTATTTTAGAAAAACCAATAAAAAAGTCCCCTTTCATGGTCGAAAGTTTTACAGGCTCTTCCTTATTCAAATTTTAAAGCTAAATTTAAATAATAATTTGGCATTTGTAGATTACATGCTTTTGGTAGAATGCGTATTAAGTTTATGATTATCGAAAAAAATATCCTTTTTCCTTTTCATGGTCGATATCAAATATACTGTTGGCTTTTGAATTTTTTTTAAAATTTTTCATATAAAATATAGCACACAATAATGTTTATTTTGAAAATATTCATAATCTTAAAATTATTAAAACGTACAAACATCCTTCTAAATTAATATAATATAAACATTAATGATTTCAACTAGCTGGCATGTTTATTCTTCAAGCCAAGGTTTTCGACGTCTTAAAAGCCTGCTAAGCATAATACTATCTAAATGATATATTCGGTGGAACTACTAGATCCTGGCAAGACTTGGGAGGACTTGAGAGTGCTAACCCACGACATAGATTCTTAGACACCACACGATCTCCAAATTCTCTATAAGTTGATTCGGAAAATGAAAAAAAGAATTATCTCTATATATTCAATACTGGTTAAGAATGAAATTCAGCACTATGCATATTACTGAAAAAATATTCAATAATTTCTAGAACAAATAATATATTTCACTTTAACCTTTACGCTACCGGGTAGCATAGAGGATAGGTTGCCCGCCTAGCAATCCGGGAAGTGCGAGTTCGATTCCGAAGTCTGTCGGATTTAAAAAAGTCTAAGAGTTTAGAACTGGATGCCCATTGAATTGAGAAAATAATCGGTATAAAATATTTTTTTTGCTATAGGATATAACTTATAGTAACAATTGGCTAAATGAAAAAATGTTGTTTACAGGTTAATATCAGTGTTAATTATGTAATTAACTTTGATAGCTAAAAAAATATTAGAATTTAAATTCATTTAGTATGACGTATATAAAGACGAAAAAAACTTATGATTGACATTTCAGTGTATCTTATATTTGTTTGCTTTAATATTTAAATACATAAAAATCTGTGGATTTACTTCAGGAACATTTTATATTTATATTATAATGTTTATGTAATTTTTATAAGATAGGAGAATTGTGATTATAACTAAGTATGTGAATTGAAGAATATAATATTATATATAATCATAATTACGCCGCAAGCTGATTATTTTTAATGAAGCATAAATTATATTATTATTATTATCGATATGATAAAACATTTTAACAATATTGATAAGTTTTCTAATAAAGAATACTCGTTACTTACTTGTATTTTGGCAAACGGATAATTTCAAATCACTGAGTACATAGTTGTCAATACATATTTTAAATTATATAGCTTAAACAATAATTATATTATTATATAAATTAAACTTGTCCCATTATGCCAAAATGTAAACGAGACAATTTTGAGCAAGTGTTTTTTGTATAAAATAACCATTTGGCATGTAAACTAAGAAAAAATCAAATTTAAAAACGTTGAAAAATAAAAATGAACACTAAAAAACATGTTATACAAAAAATGCGTGTTCAAAGTGTCCTCTTTTCGATTTTGACACAGTGAAATAAGTTCACTTTAGAAAGACCTCCCTCATACATGATTACCAACAACTCATTTCAAAAATCGCAAACAGCACATTCTAAAAAAAAATCGGTAAAAACAATTTTACTTTAAATCAAAGAAAGAATAAAAAAATCAAATGCTGTAGCACGGCCGAATACAATTACAAACAAAAACACATAAAAGCATATTTTACAAAATATCAAATTCTTAAAATCAGGGAATGTTTCGGAATGTGTACAAAATGTAAGAAGTTGTTGAACGCATGGACCAATCGAAATTATAATTATTATATAATACAAACAGAAATACAAATAATTAAATTAAAAATTATTTGAAAACAGATAAATTGAGTATTTTTTTAAAATACAATGTTTTTATTGAATAAAATTTTATTGTTTGTTTTATAATGTAAAACTACACAGTCGATATAAGAATTCAGTTCTAAGAAATTAAAATTCAATATCAATAGATCGATAGCGGGTTTTCATATTTTAATTATTACAATACAATAAGGTACACACATAATCTCCTATTTAGTTTTTCAAAAATATTATAGTATAATATGTTCATTTTACACCGAGATATGTTCTTGTATTTATTTTATGAGTGGTAACTACGTAAAAAAAAAACTTTTTCAATGACAATGTAGCGAATAAGTCAAATTGTCAATATCTTGTGAAAATAGATGGCTTCATTTTCACTTATACTAATACCATCCAATAACACTTATAAGTACAAAAGAACAATTTATAATTGGATATAACGAAAAGTGACACGAGAATTAGTCATACTGGCACATATACGAACGATTGGAACAACCTATGTATGTCGATATGTACTGAAAAAATAAGTTTTGATAAGTTTTTATTTTATAAAATCAAGTGAAGTGCTTTCACAGCTAAATTCATACTTTTATCTACAGTGCCCATAGGCGCTCTGACGAACAAACGAACCGTATTGAAATATATGAATTTTCATGCCAATGTCAGAATTAATTATGCAAGACACAGATATGTTATAGGGCGGTGTGATAATATTTTCAAATATTTTATATTTTATTACTTGACCGTATTAACCTACAAACAAAAGTGTCAGTTTGAGATTTGTTAGGAATGATAAAAATTCTCACATGAAAACACGAATATTGGCTCAATATGATTAAGATATTAAATGGTCCAAGATATTTTGATATTATCAATTATTGATGAATTTCGTATCTTTTACGATAGTACAATATGTAGTGTATTCGTTACCTTATCGTGTATTATTGCTATCATTGAATTGA
Organism: Rhyacophila evoluta; assembly: GCA_022683975.1. Lineage (NCBI taxonomy): Eukaryota > Metazoa > Arthropoda > Insecta > Trichoptera > Rhyacophilidae > Rhyacophila > Rhyacophila evoluta. The sequence goes on from JAGVSQ010010375.1 coordinate 4,700, forward strand.
TCAATATCCAAGCCGTTTTAGATTTTTGATCTCTAGACCCAGAATGTAACAATTTTATTAACAATATTGACTGGTGTCATCTTGAAGTAAGAGTGCATTATAACTAATAGAACAAGAATCGGCCGTCACCTTTTCTTTATAGGCATGTCATCTCTAGATGCTCTCTGTACTCCTTGATAAGATAACGGTCCAGTTATATTATATTGAACAGAGTAGAATTGAGGAATTAAATGATTTGAAAAATATAGTGAATAAAAGATGAAGCGTGAAAAAAACAATCTTTTTCTAAACTATTTACACAAAATTGATAATGCACTACGGTCGAATCCCGTTATAACGAATTTTTCAGTACACCGAACATATCGTGGCGGACTGGAAAAAAGGATATACCTATTTTACATACTTTTTTCAGGAATTTCTGTCTAACGAAAAACGAGATTTGACTCTATTTCGTTGGATGCATTGAAATTCGACGCCTGGATAGAGGAATTCATTATATAATAATTTTTTCGTTACCAAAGATATTTCGTTGATACGTTTTGTTATATGAAATAAAATATAAATGAAGACGGACAAAAACAGGAATTTTAATCAAGACATATTTTCGTCCTGGCATATCGAAAACAATATGATAAATAATTCTAAATGATAAAATATGAAATATTATAACCAAGTTTATGAAATTAAAAAGTTCAGCCAAAAATAAGAAGGACTTTTATAATATATTTAGTATAGTTTAAGAACGGCCACTAAAACGCCCATACCCATTGGGACCCAGAATGTATTCTTGAAGTATTAGTATTCGTTAATAATATTGATGATTGCACTCAATTTAAATGTAGGGCAAAAAATATTTGATAGAGATTATTCTTTATCGAACAGATGCACATTGAATACAATGGACTATTGCATGTACGCGTATAGCACTTTATTGACTATTATATAAGTCGAATGATATATGTTTAATATACAAATATAAACTAATTTATAATATTTTGGTTGTACAGTATAATGTATAACCAATTACTCTTTGTGAAAAGAGAAACAATGTTTTTTTTTTAATTAGCTTTTTAGTTTATCAGCTTAAGGAAAAAGATGAATATTTTGTACGAGTATGGCAATTGAAATGCATAAAATGCAAGTGTTTTAATTAGAAGTATCAACTATGTTCGCTCTGAAAGTGGATCATATGGATCTATACTGTATAAGATAACCGACCCGAAAGTGAAGTAGATGGATCCTCACAATGTGACAACATATTTTGAAAGACAGGATTCCAGTCCTGCATTTTCTTAAAATCCAGTAGATGTGGAAATCGAACCCGTAATCCTCGATAAAAAAAAAACAAATAGCCTCAAGAAGCCTCTTGTTATTAAAGACATTAATATATCATGAAATTTTTCAATAGTAATTCATGGATGAGTCTAATTCAGTCAATTCTAAGTCAAAGATAAGACTGCTCACAGTTTCTCATTGTTTTTACAAGGGCTCATCGCCATTCAAACGATTAATGTATCGCGCATCCATATCTTGTACGTATTTTATGTCTGTTTTCGAAAACATTTTGATGAAATCGGCATTAAGATCTGAAAATAAACGGGAATGTTGCATATGATTTTTGAAGCAAAATTTAGCAACATTGAAAAAATCGTTTCTATTATAAATTTTATATAGAATACATGATCTTATCCTCCAAACGGAGAGTTTTTTATGCTGTGGTTCTAACAAAACTACTAACAATATTTTGCAAAAATCATGGTTAACCAAACGTTTAGCATCATCAGGAAAGACGAATAAAATTAATGAAAGAAGATTCCATTTTCTATTATAATATAATACAATAAAAAATATTTGTTTCGCACCTGCTGTGGCGGAAGAAGTCAGGTGGTAGTTAATATTACACATTAGTTTATTGAATGGTGTTTGTTTTAATTTTCATATACTTTATGTACGACATATGTGAAGTGGTATAGAGATCTCTCCTGTATAGGTTGGATTCACTCTAGACGCGCTTGTAAATGTACAATATTTTTTACAATATTATATTTATCATACAAAGAAAGTCGAAAGTCTTTTTGCATCATCTTTAAGATATAAATGGTGAAGTAATTGTCAAAGCCTTTTATGAATCAATACTCCGTAACAATAAAAATTCTGAATGTATCGTCTAAGCCTTGCATTACATTTGGATATATTTGTTGATACAGTTATTACATTACAATAGCGGTATAAGATAATATGTAAAATTGCGAAAAATTGAAATATCAAACATCAAAATTTAAGTGAGACTTAAATATATGAAAATATATATATGATATTTGATGAAATTTTAAACCTAATACGGTGTCGATTGAAAAAATTGAATCGATTACATGTTAGGGCTTCATATTAGAATAGTTGGACAACTATAATGTATTAATTTATAATCCCAGAGATTAGTCAGTTATTTCGGTATTTAGTAGAGTTGTGATATCAGTTATTATGAATTCAAGTTTTTTAAAGCGAGAATAGACAAAATAAAAACTAAAATCAAGATGCATGAAGCTGCTATAGTTTTCCCACCTATGGCTAATTGAGTCAAATGTCCAATGTATCCCTGAAAAGTTGAAGACTACATAGTGATTTCCATGGCTGATTTTAGCAGTGTTTATCTATGATACTACATATAATACTATCAGGGCGATACGATTAAGTTAATAATACATTTAAATGAAATTGTCTTTTAGTATATATATATATTGATTTTGTTAAAACAGACAAATCAAAGCTTAATTGGACGCTTTTTATTTCAGTTGGAATGGTGATTTATAATTCTTTCGCGAAATTGCTACTACAATAATAAATAAAACACCTAATGCGTACAAATCTCTAAGATTACGGTGGTGTGTGTATTTTAACAACATATGCGTATTATTTTTGTTCACACGCGTGCAATTTACGTCGGTGTGCGTGCGATGCACGTTGGTGTGCGTACATTTTTTTGCTTGTGTGTGAATATTTGGGGAAAGCAGTTTTTGCCTGAGCTCACGATCCGACGCGCAGTGAAAGGAACCACCGAATATCGTTTTTGGTAGCAAACACTTCTCAAACAGTTGCTTAAAATACTTACAATAATATAAGTTAACGTTAAACCATTACTCGTGTTACTTGACAAAAATAAACCCTAAAACCGATTAGTTAGTGTATATTCTCTTATAACTGAAAAATAAAATTACTGATATTAAGTATGTGATTTAGAGTGTTTTAGAGTGAAGCGAACTATCGACAAGCCGTCTGTTGTTTTAAAATTTATTCCATTTATTAAATTTTGTTTCCTCAGAAGCTGAGAGGTTAGCGTATGCCCGTCGCATCCGGGGAATGCGAGTTCGATTAGTACATTCTCGAAATAAAAAAAATATATAGGAATGGATTCACAATTGTTTGAACAATTATCTGACAGTATGAAGCACATAATTTAATAATAATATAGTCCCCGGTGATCAATATCGTGTAAAGCAGACGTACAAATACTTATTTATTGAAATTATTATTTATAAGCGACTAAACCATAACAAATATGTACGGAGATTCAAATAATATAATTATGTCTGTAATTTATCGGTCAGTCGAATGAAAACTGATTAGAACGATGAAACAGAGTACAGGCTTAATGTTATTTAGTGAAATGAATTATGGTGTCAGTAAAAAATGAAAAAGTTTAAGAATCTGCGAAATAAATTCACTTTCAATTCGCTCTCACTCTCGACGGCGTCGAGTGTTGGGGCCTCATTACCACTCGCAATGACTACTCGCAGTTTTGATATAAGAATAGGTACTTTACATTATACGATACGTAACAACTAAAATAAAAAAAAAATTACTTCGTCTAACGCATAGTTTTGAAACCATTCGTTGATCAAAAGTTAAACTGCGATACATCGACTTGATGGAAAACGGTTATAATATGTAAAATTTCACTTATATTATTCTTTATAACCAAAAAATACTATCACGGTATCGGGATGTCAATTATGTTGTCAGTTTTCTAATTGATGTGAGTGACGTACACTCAGGGGTGGCCTGGAAATACGTTAAGAAGGGGCTCGCTTAATTTCAGAACTATTGTTTCGCAGTGTTACGGAGAAAAGAGGATTTTTTTATCACAAATATACTGAACACTATCGCCTTTTTATCTTTTCTCCGTTTTTTCTTCTATCTCTCTTTTTTTAAACCAGAAAACCACGATGATTTTCAACGGTGACAAAGTTTTATGTTTAATAATATTATATTACTTTTGAAAAATCTAAAAAAAATGTATTTAGGCGCTGACTCGATTTGAGAGATTTTTTCTTATTAATTTTAACAGAGGGCTCGCCTGCCCAATTCTAATTTAACAAGTAGCTTGCGCGACCCCTCCAGGCCATCAGGTCACCTCACGTATATTATTGTAAAATAATGTTTTTTTATCGTTCATTAATACTTAAACAATTAATAAAACCATCCATCCCACAAATTTCAAAATTTGTCAATTTATCGATTGCAAAATAAATAGAAGGGCAATTAATTATTTAACTATAGAAATATAAGTGTATAATTTTTATTGGCGTTATACGAGTTCTTTGATCAAAATCAACGGTAATAATAATGATGACATTCAATGGCCACTGTCAAAGGCAAATTGTTTTATGAACTTTACACCCACTATTTTACAAATATATTATAAACTTCTAAGAAAATATCACTTTGTCAAAAATCCAAAGTTATCATGTACGAAAATTGTAATCTAAAAATCAGTCACTCTATAGCAAAAGTCGACGACAATCTGTATCTGCTATATTATGTATGGATATTGAGTTACAAAAATGAGCTTTATAGTCCTAAAAATTATTGACTCTTGACAGAAAACTTTCCAGGAAAAAGTTTCTTTTCATGTTAAATTTGTCACAAAGTGATGGAAATGTTATATTCATATATTTTATAATATCCATATCGATAGTCGACTCAAATGTACGAATATGTTAAGGGCAAGATTGTCAGTCAATATTGAGTATTTTACTCAACATAAAATTATATGCCTTCACTGAATGGCACATCCTGTTAATTAAAGTAGTATAAAGAGTAACATAGATTTTTTCCTTGAAATTGAATAGTATTAAGTGCTTTTTTCATGATAATTATGTTAAACACTGAAATATGCATATACACTGTAATCAATGTATAAAATAATCATATTAGTTTTCAAAAAAATCAATAACTATAGAAATTCTTTCGAAACTTTAATACATAAGGAAACAACATTTCAGTGAAATTAAAATGTCTTTACTGAGAAGTTTGGTATATCCCAGAACTTAATATTATAGTAATGTTTTGAGACTGTACTGAAATGGAAACACACTTGTTATTGTGATATAATTAACAAAAACTGTGTTGTCTTTAAATTAGAGACTAATTTGAAATTTCCTAACCACCAAATGGATTATCATTTATGATAGGTAGATAATTCAAATTTTAGAAACTTAACGCTGTACGGCTGAGTATAACAGAAGTATAGTTTTTGTAACTCTTTTATTTTCGTGTATGTTTGTCGCAAAAGTTATTATTAGGTTTATACTCCCAATTTTTTTCTTTTTCTAGAACGATTTTCTTGCACATATAAAGATTTTATTACATGGAAGTATAATGATGTAATAAGTTTACGAGTAAAAGAAATACGTTATAACCGTATTTAACCTTTTTAAACGAATACAGTCATAACCTTTTAGTTGAAAACATATGACACAACTTCAACATTGAGGCGTGCATTTCGAAGATTAAATTGAATTAGAAGTTATGATTTCTGCATAATTTAGCGGTCGTAAATCAAAAGCGTAGTAACATGTTATAGATTTTATTGCATATGTTGGTAATTCATAATAATTGTACTTCATGTTTAAGAAGTAGAGAGAAGAGTAACACAAATTCCTTTTATTTTTATGTTGTGTAAGCAATTCTTTTTACGTGTATCTCTATTTTTGTATTTAAATTTTGTTAATAAAGTCATACAGTGTTGCTTTCCTTAGTTTTATAGTTAAGTTGTATTCAATTTACAATGTATAGTTGATTTGATCACGTATAACTATAACATTACATAATTAACGAAAAATATCGATTATTATACATCTAAATTACGTCGTAGTATAATTTTGCCCACTGTATGCCCAATTTGCTACCAGGGGTCACAGGATGATAATTATTGCATTTTTATGTTCAAAAAATGCCCAATTGATCGACAAATTGGTTTATAATTCATTCTCGTATAAAATAGTCTGTCAAGATAAATCTTCATATTAGAGAGATCAATTTTCACGTGTACTGAAATAGTATCACACTTTTCGATCCAAAATGAAGTCTATGGAGTAAAAATACGGATAGAAATGGAGCATATACAAATATAAGCATAAAATATTTACCGGAATTATTAGTATCTATCATAGATAGATATATCATTTACCAAAATATTTATTGTTCATGTAGAATATATTATGAATAAAACCAGAAATTACCTACAGGTGGGTCTGTGTTGAAAATTAAGATCCAAAAATTATTGAAATATAATATTTTCTTATTATTAATGGAGTTTTAGAATATATTTTTGCAATATGTTCATACCTTAGAAAACTTCAAACGATTATTCGATAGTGTTTCAACGGCTTAGCTGATAAAATGTGATTAACAATAATTTCATTTTGCGTATCGGAAATCTTGCTTTAAACCTTGGCAACACAAGGGCAAATCTACTATTTAAGAAAAACAATTCTATACAAAAAGCCATTTAAGAATTTACACTATATATTTTTTACGAAGTGACTAGTCCACTTAAACAATTGATTATCTTCACCGGAATGCAAAATTCTGGAATAAGCCTTGACGTTTTCAATAAAACTCAACTAATAATCTTTCCTTTGCGCCTTGCTATTAACGGGACCATGATCTATCAAATTAAAACGTATTCAACCTCATGAGACGAAATTTGCAGAAAATTTGTGCAGCCTTGGAGACGTGGAGAAACAATTGATACTCGATCCTAGCTGCCAATTATGACGAACAAGATCGTCAACTACAATTATTTGATGTGCATAAGTAAGTACTTTTTTGATATTGAAGACGTATTATACGATATACTGGATGCTATTTATATGGTACAAATATAAGTTATTTGAGTGAAAATTACAAGTAAGATTGATGGTAATCCCATTTTAATCAAATTTACTGACAAAAAATGTTATATCCGTCCAATTTGATACGAGGAGGCTTTAAAGTTCGATAAGATCTTTTTGATTCCAGTCTCTTATCGTTTTGACATACTTGCCGATTTGTTAATTAATGTTGACTTTAATAATGTTTAATTTTAATAAGACATATTCGGTTCTGAGACTAAATAAATTAGAAGTCTTTTATCGGTCTGAGGAGTGTTACGTGCTAAAATCTTTTTTTTAAAACAACAATAAAACACTATCCTAATATGGCAAATACGTTAATAATCAACACTCAGACGCCCGATAAACATTCAAATATTTGGGAGTTAGTACATACTACGCATAATTCTAATTTTTCATTATAAACGTTAGCAAAAATGTGTGAATTTTGGCGTGTTTTTACATATAACAAGGAAAAAATAATTAATTATTATGAATAAAAGATAATTGGATACAAAGATAAACTAGGATTTCCTGAAGGATCCAGATTTTTCTAATGCTAATCCTGAAATCTATGAAAATACACTTAATGTACTTACTTCTAAAATTTTAAATTCAATAAAAATAGCAGAAATGCTTTGTATTTATAATTTACATGACCAAATTTGAAGAAACGACTCAGGTTGGCATTTTTACAATAGATTTTGACTTGTTTTTAAAATACGACTTATCTATAAAAAAAATACAATTAATATTACTATCACCCCTTAAAATCGTATTTTATAATATGGGTCTTTATAAACAAAAGTTTAATATTGATTTTTACTAACTGTAGAAAATTCATAAATCATCATATGATATTTTTTTTATATACCATGTTCGCTCCCAAATTGGAGCATATTGATCTACACAGTGTGAAGATATCCACTCTGAAAGAGGAGTACATGGATCTACGCAATGTGAAGATGACTTGACAGATTATTTTTCACGAGAATTGTTTGTCATATAACTACTCAATCCAATGGGCATCCAGTCCTGCATTTTTAGATTTTTTAAATCCAACAACAGATGGGGATTCGAGCCCGCATTCCCCGGATTGCTAGGCGCGC
>JAGVSQ010010376.1:0-12962 GCA_022683975.1 Rhyacophila evoluta
TTCTGTGTTAGTATGAGCACTTCAATGTGTGCGCAGATGTCATGTGAGCACTTGTAATACGTGCAGTTGTCTGGTTACCATGTTATGGCATTGGAGATTTTTAATTTTCATAATTTTAGACAGTTTAATTTAAAAAACAACACACTTTAAAGTGTAAACAAAACTTGATTCTTGTCTTAAAAATTCACTGCCCCAATAGTATTATGCAGTTTATTTCCTTAATCAGAAATCATAAAGCCGATTATTATATAACGGACTTTCCGTCTAGGCACTCCTTCATTCGCATTAGTCTGTTATATCGAGGTTTTACTGTACTACGAATGTTTTGGAGCGTCGATATTTCTACCCCGAAGACTTCGACCCCGCCTGCTGATTAAAGCTTTTAAAATGCCTCTCGACTTGTTTATATTTGAATTAAGTTTGAGTAAAATTATAACACTACACAACTTTTAATGGGTTACCTACATTAATTATTTTTGAAGAATTTTATATCTTTAAAAGCTACTTATCAATAAATTTACTATTATAAATCACATTATAAACACTCGATTTTAAGTATAATGGTTTGTTTAATGTAAGCTTAACATTATAATTAAAAACTCCTAAAGTATACAAAGATATGTCTAGATCAGCGTTCCTTAAAATTTAGAGTAACGGTTTTGGTTTGGCGACTCAGAACAATATGAATAAAATGACACTTCAAACAGAAATTAGTTTTATTTTAATAATTTGTATTACAGTATTGGTAATAGTTATTTATGTAAACATTGGTTTCGGTAGTGTATCAAATCTTGGTATTAAGAAATCTATAGATTTTCAAACACTGATCTAGCTAGATTATTTACTATACGATAGCAAACTATGAGATACAATGACACTTTAAAAAAATTTATAACAAGTTTTGAAATCAGCTTGTGCGGAATATTAAGAGTGAGATGGCTTAAAGTTGTGAATTGTTTAGAGATAATAAAATAGAACAATAAGTGATACGTTAAAAATCATGAAGCTCTACTGTAAAATTCTATAGCACGTGCTGCGGATGCTCCCACGCAACCTAAATCTTGATTTTCTTGTCTTTCAACTGCTGTGATTCTGGCGTTTACAGGATATATTTGGAACTAAAGGATGTGATCAAGATTTGGAAGAGGACAATGATTTTTATTCTGTTACAAAACTCAAACACGTAGCCTCCAATATCGAGTGGCTTACAAACGCACGTAATTATCCATCTAACTTCTACGTTTTTATTTATGCTATATTTAGTGTTTTTAACCATACATTCAAATATAAAGTATATTAATCCACATGAAGTTAATAAAACTTTTTTTATATACCATGTTCGCTCCCAACATGGAGCATATGGATCTACACTGTGTGAAGATATCCCGTCCGAAAGAGGAGTATATGGATCTCCCCGCAATGTGAAGACTTCTTTACAGATTATTTGTCACGAGAATTGTTTTTTCAGACAATTACTCAACCTAATGGGCATGCAGTCCTGCATTTTTTAGATTTTAAAAATCCGCCATCGGGGAGACTACGTTTTGAAAATATGCTTCAATGATAATTGGTTATTAGTCAATATATCAACGCATCGAGAACTCATTCTTGCATTGCTTAATATTTAAAACTTCTCATAATATTATGATACTCGAACTCACAACCTTCAACAATGAATCGCGCGCGTTTATCCATCGACCACGGTGAGCTACTTATATATATAAAAAATTCAGTACCACTGGTTAAAGACCTAACCTTAATTATTTAAAACGAAAGCAGTTTTACGGCTCACTAGACAGAGTTATAATCATTTTATTACACTGAATATATTTTACTTTATATTCTACTAATGGATTGGTAAACTTTATAATTGTACATTTAAAAAATATTTTTCTACAAAGTTTTCCAATTTTCTAAAGATATATTTTTCTTACAGCGTCTTTTAAATAATACGGATGCATTATTTGTAGGCACTGTATAATAAATGAGTTGTATTGAGTAAATCCAAGACTTCTCTATTTGTCCAATCCATTAAATTTCCTTATCTCCTCTTCTGTGACTTTATCTTTCTTTAGTTTAAACGAGAAAACTTTTAGTCGAGTGTTTGCTCTCCGTACCCCACCTTTCCCTTTCTCTCCCGGCAGATTTAAATTTAATGCCTTTTAAGATATATTCGAACTGATATAACATTTGGGAACCTCTGGCCGATTTGATTTTCTTTCGAACTATCGAAGGCGTCTTTGGAATAATTAAATGGTTCTGAAACTTTAAACAAACAAAATATGCGCTAAGAAGGCCTACTTTAAAACAACGTAGTTGCGAATTAGTTTTCTGGGAATTCAAGAGATTTCTCACCGAATTTTATTGGAAAAATTTGTTTTATAACTTTTATCGAAAGCGTTTTATTTTAAAATGGATTTGGAAATAGTTAGCACCTATAAATTTTACCATTATATAAATTACAATGAAAAGTCTAAATTTTTGTAACAAGTTAACGATAGTCTTCACAAATTTAAAATTTATTTAAAATGTCTGATCGGATTATGTATACTATAAAACGGAAAATACATGTATGTCTATCCGTCACAAGAACTACTCACAAACAGTAAATAGTATCGATGTAAAATTTTCAGCCGTTTGTTTAAATCATTATTTTTGATAAATCTGTTTTATTTTCAACTAAAAACTTAACCAAATATTTGTCTCATAATTTAACGATAATATGCTGGAAATGGTCAAAAACGATAACTTATAACATATTCTGTAATCAAGGCAGAAATATATTTTTATTTTATAAAACCACTATCAAAAATAAGCAGTAACAAAGAATTATTAACTTTTTAACTGCCAGTCGCGATGTATATGATCTTTCCCTGTACCCCAGAGATTTTTGAGATATTAAAACATAATTTGAGACACATAGGTGTTTGGTGTGACATGACATCATGTGTATCATGCGTATCCACTAATGAGTTAATAAGTTTATGTTGAAACCATTTTTTAGATCTAGAATATTGTACGCTTATTAAGAGAAATCATCCCGACTCACGGGTGAGTCGTTAGCGTACGGGGCACGTCATCGCCCGACTCACCGGTAAGTCGTTGGCGTGTGTACAGTTAATGCTCAATATGCGTATAAACCAATAATGGGCGTTCACAAATCACATTTATTATTGGAAGACACTTGTAAGTAGAGTATAAGAAAGAGATTCAAAGAATTAAAAATATTTGAACAGATATTTTAAGCTCTTCTAGACTATTTGAAATACAATATTCATACAATAATAACCTTCACGAAGTAGTCTATTGAAATTCGAATTTTAAATAATTCTATTATATTAAAACTTCCATGTTGCCATACTGTCAAATTATTTTCCCTAACAAAGCTTAACAATTTCCGCACAAACTGTAGGTATACTCGTACCAAACGTTTTCAAAATCATTATCTTATATCAAACATTTAATTAATAAGGATCTATGGTGTAGGAAGTTAATTTAAATATAAACTGTCAAAGGCTCCGTTCGGTATATCAATCATAATTACGTTGCTTTACATAACAAAGTTTCCAACAAACCAAGACAATTATCATTATCGGGTAAATTATATGAGATAATATTGAGGCAACCACGAAAGGCGTATGTTTTAACCAGACACAACTTATGAAGGAACGTGCCAGATGAAATATTCAATTGTCTAAACCAGGGCTAGCCAAACCGTCCTTTTGTGTGACTCTATAAACTATATTTGTAATATATTATTAATTTTTGAAGCATCTTTGTGAATAAACAAATCAATTATGTCCTTATTGACAAACAAGTATATTTTTTGGTTCAATACATGTTTTCTCTTTACACTGAACACTGAATCACTTATAATCACTTACAAAAAAATAATAAGTGCTGATTTCATTGTAAATCCAGACCAGATATAATGTCGAAAAAAGTATTGAAGAAAAATTTTCAATTATTTTTAATTATGTGAGGTCCATGGATATTTTTTCAAATGTCAATGCGACTCATGGGGTATGCCAGGTAGATTGACCAGGTCTGGTCTAGATGATAGTTTACATTCAAATCGATCGGCACGGTAGAGTTTGAGTTTCATTGTCGCATAAAGAAAGCGAAATGCAAAAACATACCTCGGATTTTTTTACACTGTCAGTTTAGTTGAACTGTGTGGCATTGATATCTATACATATATTGAAAGGGGAACCATTGAAGAAAAGCTTCAATTGTTCAGTTTATTAATGCGTTATACTTTAAAGCTTTTTGGCTTGTATTCAAAATTTTTAATTCCTTCCAAGCATTGGTATCTATCATATAAATAAATATAAAAGTTTTTGTTTTTAACGTATATACATATATGTTACAATATTATACCATTTTCGCTCCCAGAGTGGAGCATATGGATCTACACAGTGTGAAGATATCCACTTCAAAAGTGTAGTATATGCATCTCCGCAATGCGAAGACGTCTTGACAGATTATTTTTCACGAAAATTGTTTGTCAAACAATTGCTCAGCCCAACGGGCATCAAGTCCTCCATTTTTGGACTTTTAAAAATCCAACAAATGTGTGAATCGAACCCGCATTCCCCGGATCGCTAGACGCGCCCGCTACCAACTACGCTATCGGACGATATAGTAAAGTCAAAATAAGTTTAAAATTATTTAAAATTCTAAATTATTTGAAACTGGTAAACTTTCATATGTAAGATCACTAGTATGTTATATGTTCGCTCACTGCCCACATATAATGTAGCCTGAAGATGCCAAAAGGCGAAACCCGGGTCTCTAACAGTGATCTCACATATGTAAGTTTATCAGTCTTGAATAATTTAGAATGTAAACATTATTAATATAACGCCATTAATCAGCTTAAGCCTAAATTGTATTTTTTCAGTATTTATCCGACAGGTGGCAGTGTATACGAATTATGTAAATTGACAAACCAAAACGTTCCACCTTAAATAGATAGTTAATAATATTAGAGAAAATAGAATTGAACCTATTAAGGCGGAATGTTCTAACTTAGATAAGAAGTTGTATGAACACCGTACTAACACCGTCGAGTGTAATAACGTTATGGTATGGGATAGGTCTTGGGGCGAAAGTCAGAGGCCTTGTTGATATAGCATTATATGGAAACGGTGAACATACAGACAAAGCGTAGTGTTGTCAGCTGTTCTTGCCAGACTATGGTATGAAAAATATAAAATTGGCAAGAAAATTTAACACTTTAAAAACCCGAAATTTGTAAAATCATAATTGACTTATGATACGTATAATAAAATCAATTTGTATTGTATATTACTTTTAATACCTAGTATTTCTTATGGTACGGTAAAGCTCATTCTTTATTAAAATCAATTATGTTAATTGCGTTATTAAAAATTCATTTCAATACTTGGCTGCATACATTTTGTGAGTTTTCTAGTTGCATCTACCATAAGAGGACTGGTAAAATGTTAGCAAATCGATTTTTGTTTATTTGTTACAATTTGTTATTTTATTTTAAAAATATATATAAATATAAATCTAGAAAATTATTTAATTCACAGGCTTTGTTATTTGATTACGGATGCTTAGAGTAAAATTAAATATTTGCTTTACTTATTTTGTAGGAGTAATTACGACTATAATAATTAATTCGTAATTTTCAAATCCATTTTTTATAGGGTTTTATTGCCGTTGGGAACTTATCAAACTTTGATTTGATTATGAATAGAGACTAAAAAAAAACCTTTTATTTAGTTGAAATTTGACAAAAAGTGCACTTATGATAGATAGGAGCTAAACGACTCACGCTTAGTCTCTTGTTGATCATCAGTGATGATGTTAAAATACAAAAATTAAACAGTTAACAAAGGAATGGTAACGAAAATAATATGTGAAAATTTCACATCGCTACTGTTCACGGTTTGGAAGGAATTCTTGTGACGCACAGACATACATATCGACCGTGGAAAGAAAAAAGGACGTAACACTCAATTTTTTAAATAGCTTGTACACAGCTTAATACACGTTCAATCAAAAGGATGCAAATTGAATATGCCTAATCAGCGTCTAAATAAAGCTTGTAGTTTGAAAAAAAGATGGCCTTTAAATTTTTCGACCAGGAAAATAGGCCTCTATCTAATCAATTTTACTGGTTTTTCTAAAACAAGTTATTAAATTAATATCGTGTTGTGTAAAAAAAACTCCAGTTTTAGTCGTCATGCACTTTAAGATTATGTTTTGACTTTGGCGCAAAATTATAAAATAAACGTTTTTTGTGACTCCTGTAAACTTTGTTCTATGTGGGTTACGTCCTTTTGCCTTTCCACAGTCGATATGTATTTACTGTTTTATAATAAATATTTAAATATTTCGTCCATGAGATAAACTAGGTCAATGGAGGATATAACCACTTTCAAAGGCTTAGTTTCGTTATTTCAAAATTTAATTTAAGATATTTGACTTATTACGTAGCAATGTCTGTGTTTCCTTTGTAAACAGATTTTCCATTAAATTTCACATCCATAAAATTTTGTTACAGATTTGGCATGATATTCCACCGTGTCCTCTCCAAAAGTGGGTCATGTGGATCTCTATAATATGATTTTTTTAACCCTCAGTGGTAAATCCAATTAAACCAACTCTCGCAAAATATAGTCTATCAATATAAGTAATAGTTAGCAACGCATTTTCAACGACAAAATAGTCATAATCATACACTTATTATGTTGAACTAATTGAGGATGCCTCTGGAGAGTCCAATTATGCTTATTTGGTCTTTCAACCGATGGAAATTTTATCTACAGCACATACTAGGATAAAATGTGTATTTCTTATATTTTTATCATCATCACACTTCATTGCCTAGTAGCTTGAGTCTTTCTTATATATACTATTTTATTTATCGAGTTATTTTATATATACTCCCTGAATATTCTAATCGAATAAAGTGGATTGCTTATTCCAGGATAAGCCTAATTAAAACTAAGTGTTAGGACATGGATATCATATTGTAATTAGGTATATTATTTATTTCTTTAGAAGTCAAGGGATATTTGCATGACAAAGTGACAGAAAGTTCTAGTGGCGCCACGTGGTGGTAATATACTAGAACTTCATATAAGAAGCGAATAAAAATGAAGTATTATATGCTTTATCATTTGGAAAATTCTCGCTGCGTAAGAAGGTAAGATTAATTAATTAAATTAATAATAATATATGTTATTCCATTAGGGATATATTATTTATAATATTTTGGATGTCTCGTATGCGATAATTACCGGAAAAGGAGAAAAATATCTACATTGTGATAGTCATTTCTTGTTTGCCTAGAAATTATTTCTTGTTATGTCCACTGTTGTGTCTAGAACTGTCACAGAGAAAAAATCAAGTGATCCATTTGTTGATTACATTATTGAAATGAAATTTTATTTGATACTTTTGTGTATTTGTACATTATTATATAATTTGTGCTTTCTTTTATATTGTATCCTTTATTTAACAGTCACTATCATTTGGTATTATTATTATAATGTAACTATTTATAAATATTAGATTAAAAATGAACATATGAAAAAAAAATTGTCGAGAATTGACTCTTGATTGATCGGCGACTGTATGTGAAGAGATCATCACACTCTCCATATGACGTCGTAAAGTTTCTGTTAATTATGTTTTTTGAAATTCAATTGGTATTTTATAGGCCTATTAGAGTTTTAAATTATTAAGAAGATAAATAAAATTAGTTTCAATAAATAAAGCTAATGTAATATAAAGAAAAACGCCAAGTAATTCAACTACATACTGGTATAAATAATATTTATTTTTTTACTGTGCCCGCTCCGTAAGTAGACCATATAGATTTCACGTTCGTTACACCACGGTATACGCTCGTGTAACGGGTGTGGTGGAAGTGGTGGAAGGGAAAGCAAGTGTGAAGATGTTTGCTCCGAACGTGAAGTATATGGTTCCCCGCAATGTGAAGACATGTCTTGACAGATTATTTTTCACAAGAATTGGTTGTCAGACAATGGCTCGATCCAACCAATCTAGCAATTATTTTTTTTTTTGAATCCAGCAAATGTGGGGATTGAATCCGCATTCCCAAGATGCGAGGCGCGCAATATAATCTCTACACTACCGAGGAGACAATTAGACACAGTGTTGCATCAATATTTTCAATACCTTAAAATGTTCTAGTATGGACCGCTTTTTATTACGTATTTTTTACCATGTTCACTCTGAAAGTGTAGCATATGGATTTTGCCGATGTGAAAAAAGTCTTCGCATGTTATTTTTGACAAGAATTGTTTGTCAAACAATTGCTCAATCCAATGAGCATCCAGTCCTTCATTTCCAGATTTTTGAGATTCTCACGCTAACATCTAAGCTTTCGGGAAAATGATGTTTCATAATTTAACTACATACGAGTACAAATATAAGTAATATAACAATATGTATACATAAAACCTTCCCAGAAATTCAATAATATTTTGAAAATGGGATAAACGGTTCACTGCGAAACTTAACTAATAACAATAAAGGGTTGTGTATAACATCTAATAAGACAAATCAAAAGTGCTTAATTGATCTTGTTTAAACTTGATCTTAGTTGCCTAGCAACATCCAAATTATATTGTTATTCATATCACAGTTACTTCAACTAAATATTACAACCATATAATTTCAACACAATTAAAGAAATAAATAGGTTAATGTGTAAGTTAGATTATGTATATTTCAAATGAATGTAGTTAAGCAGAAGACATCCAAGTAACAATCTATCGATTTCGAGAAAAACGCAATTGAAAATTTTCATAAATAAAGTAAGCTTTAGCATGACTTTCAATTTTATTGAAACTCTTATAAGAAATTTAAATACTTACATGGCATATGATACATCTTTTCTGATTACTAGATTATTAAAAAACATACTACTCTAAAAGATATTCGCGTACTTCGGGGTTATGTCTTTTTAATATTTTGACTTTGGCCCAATAATAGACCTCTGGTAAAAAGTTCTGTGTGGATGACATCCTTTTTCCTTTCTGCAGTCAACATTATATGTGTATAAACTATGTATTAAAGTGTGCCTGTTTGGCTTTTTTTCTTATTCTTCTCAGTGTCGAATAATTGTATACGTATGATTAAATTAATAACATATTTTTTTACTCTACTAGCTGCGGAAATCGAGCCCGCAACCTCGTCTTCCAAATCACGTGTAATAACCTCTCGGCTACCTGATATATAATATAATATTTATACTTTTATTATACCATGCTTGTTCCCAACGTGGAGCATATGTGTCTGCACAGTGTGAAGATATCCATTCAGAAGGTGGAGTATATGGATTTCTACAATGTGAAATCGTCTTGACGGATTACTTTTCACAAGAATCGTTTGTCAGAAAAATTCATCAACCTAATAGAAATTCACCAGTTCTACATTTTAAGATTTTTAAAATTCGACACAGATGAGGAATCCAACCAGCATTTCCTGGATTTCTAGGCGTGCACGCTACCCACTACGCTACCTAGGAGACAAATTGGAAATGAAAATTAAACATTAGGGAAAATATTATACAGTTTCATTTATGTGGTATTAATCTAAATGGCATAGCGATGTTAAAACTTAATATAACTTAAGTAATAATTTTGTTACGTAATAGTTAGTCTGTTCGGAACTTTCCTGAAAAAGTTTCTCATTTTGAAAAAAGCTCTCACTGACACAGTGGCGCAGTGTCTATTTGTCTTAACGTCTTTTTTTCCTCATAAAAATGATAATTTTTTGGCGTCACTCCAAGAAAGCATAGCGTTTCATTATCGGACAGACTTTAAAATGTTCCTTCGCTAGAATATAAAGCAAGAAAAATGACTCCGTTTGTCTTATTAAAGAAGAAACCTTTTTTGTTTGCTTAAAATGTATCACATTAAATTTTATGACGAAATTGTAAATCATTTTTTAAACACACTGTGCATTGTGATGATATAATTAAAACAACATCGAAATGTGTCTCCCTAGTAGCTTAGAGGTAATAAGCGTGCGCGCCTCGCGTCCGTGGAATACGGGTTTTATTCCAACATTTGTCGATTATTTAAAACACGGAAAATGCAGGACTGGGTGCCAATTGGATTGAGAAATTGTCTGACAACTAATTCTAGTGAAAAATGATCTATCAAGACATAACTTAGGAAATATGTAAAAGGGTAAATACTCAGTAATTGGCCACCCGCCAGTGATTGGTCACTTGAGAGTAAAACACGAAACATAGATATTATTATAAACATAAATAACATACTGTTGCAAATGATATTAAGACACAAAAAAACGTAATTAAGAATTGTAAATATCTGTATTTTGTATTTTAATGTAAGTGGCCAATCACTGTCGTATGGCCAATCACTGGGCAGTTTATCCTACTCCATTTTTGAAAAAAAAAATTTAAGGCTGTAATTAAAATATTTCTCTTGAGCCTCGACCAAATTTAAATAAAATTGCGGTTTTGTACAGCAATAAAAGTAAAATCCAGAAAACTCACCCCAAAGTTTATTCGTAGACTTTCAAGATGAGATAATAAAAAACACTCTAATTGCAATCATTGAAGGTATTTATTAAAGCAGCGATATAACAATGCCATAGTTTTATTGAGAACATTATTAACAGCAAAGATAAATAGACAATTTATTTTAACTAGATTCTAAAATTTTAACAAGAGACTTTTGTGTTTGAGCAATTAAACGGAAGAGATTCACTCAATCGGAAGTTATGGGGTTGAGAGAGTAATAAAGGTTGTATTATTATATACCTATTAAAACAGATACATAATAAGGGATAAAACTCATGAATAAGGGATGAAATCATGAAAATTATTTATGATTTAAGACATAAAAAGTATTCCAAACAATAGTTCCGTATTTAAAAAAATAAGTAATGTGTTTTATTTATTTAACAAAATATATACAAAAAGAGACAGTCTCCCCAGTAGCGTAGTTGGTAGCGTGCGCGCCTTACAATTCAGGGAATGCGGAATCGATTCCACATCTGCCGGATTTTAAAAATCCTAAAATGCAGGATTAGATGCCCATTGGGTTGAGTAATAGTCTGACAAACAATTCTCGTAAAAAAATGTCTATCAGGACGCCTTCACATTGCGGAGATCCATATACTCTTCTTTTGGAGTGGATATCTTCTCACTGTGTAGATCCGTATCCTCCATGCTGGAACCAAACATGGTATAAAAAAACACGAAAATCCTTGCTTAAAATTTTACTCTTCAAATTTTGGCAAAGTGGAAAAAGCTCGCTCTGGAAATAAAGCCCTCAGCTAAACATACCGCTGTACAATACTGAACTTTGAAAAGCATTACGAATATGAGGATTATATTCAGGAATTAATATAAATTCTCACACTCTTTTCATTTCAAGGCTGTCAAAGAAAAAAGACATGCATATATCCAGTATAACAAAAAACTAATGACCTGAATTTTACCTATTATACGTAGGCTCCATTGTTAAGTCTCTCTTCCGTGTGATTCGTCACGGACAATGAATTATGTTGATAACGCGTGAGTGATTTTTAACCAAAGATAAAACTGATTAATCAACGCAGATAGACCGAACGGACGTTCTCTTTCAACTAATCCAGTTCTTTTCAATTCGTTTATTTCTTTCAAGACGTTATATAGATCACCTTTCTAACAGACGTATATTTAATTAACCCTTTGAGCAGTATGAACGTACATATACATCCGAGCGCCTTGTCGTCTTGTTTTCAAAACCATTATTTTATTTTCGAATAAACTGTCATTATTTCTTTAAATATATATTCTAAATAGACCTATAAATAATATGTTGGAGTCATTAAAATCTTATCATAAATTTTTAGATTAGAAAAAATACGTAAAAAGTAGTAAAAAAAGAGTTCACTTTAGCGTAGAAAAATTAGCTTATGTGCTTTCGATAATTATTATGTTTTGTAAATAAATGAAGAATTTTTTATATTAGTGTTCACAGAAATACATACAATGCCACATAAATTAGTCTTATGGGTTCAAATTTAATCTCAAGTGGTCTTTAGATTCCGTAATGGGAGCGGCAACGTGTAGTAATGTTATACACGTTCTTACTAATTTGGAATAGGTTTTCAGTTTATTTGATTCGTTATTTGGAAATAGATGAGCATTATTTATAAATCGACATATCCAATTTGATGGATTTTATGATATTAGGATTGATATCAGTGAAAAATTTCAGTGTTAAGAACATGTGTGCATAAAAAATTAACTCACTTATGAAAGGGTTAATACCAATGGATAAATATGGATTGAACGAAATCGTTTATACTGAATTTATTTATATTACTATTTTTGTATTTATATGTATTGATTCTTTGGTACCCGAGAAGTTAACGAGCGCGGTTTGGGGTTGATTCCCACATCCACCGAATTTTACAAAAATCAGAAAATGCACCACTCGATAACAATTGTGTTGAAAAATTGATATCATATTCTCTTTGTTATCTCCCATGTGTCAAAACCACCAGAATTATATGACAGTGTCATATCAATTTATTCTATTTCTTCGTCATGTCTTATTTAATAGAATAAATTAATATGCATAATAGTGCTACATCTACATGCATATAAGACAGAATCTACAGCAGAGCTTCTCAACCTTTTTTTTAAATCGAAAGCGTTTTAATATCAAAAATTTAATTGGAAATTTTAAGACGGTAATTGTTCTAACATAGCAACAGCGGCTTATACTAGAACAATTATTGTACACAAGTATTGATGCAGCACTGTGGTCAAAAGTCACTTTAAGTAATCTTGAGGATTGTTTATTAGAAAAATTCTTGTCTATGGTATATATGTCTGTATTATAGATTTATTTATTACATGTTGTAACATTATAAATTACAAGTTTAATACGTTAACAAAACGATATACATATAGTTATGACGAAAAT
>JAGVSQ010010377.1:0-10964 GCA_022683975.1 Rhyacophila evoluta
AAAATGCGTCGCCAAATACATATTCCTCCTCAGTTTTAAGCTACAGTAAGAAATGATCCGACATGAGTTCATGATAACCGTGGTGAACCGGTTAATATCCAATAAACTAATTAACACGTAGAAAATAACTTGACGACAATAACTATCCAATTCTAGTAATTCCACAAGTGTTTTTTATGACCAACAAGTTCGTCATTATTTGATAAATCGTAATAAAGACAGATCTTATAATATAATAAATAGATAACTGATAAGACGGTTGTCGTACAATTAATTATAAGGACTAAACATTTTACGTCACAGGTTACGACGTGAAAATAAATGCTGGAGCAACTGATAACCTCTACTGAATAACATCGGCATATGATATAAGAAGATCGATTAAAATGAAGATATTGTGTGAAATGAAAATTATAAATCATTCGCGACATTTTCTTATATAAGATATAATTGAAGTGATTATCGAAAATTCGTTACGCCTGCAGAAACTATAAACGTACAAACAGTTCGTTACGTGAAATATCCGCTATTAGAGGAAAATTTTCAACACATAAGTACCTGTAACACAAATTATACTTATCTAACGTATGCAGAGCAAATGCACGCACGTGTTGGCCAACCGATGCAAACGTGACTGGACGA
Source organism: Rhyacophila evoluta (assembly GCA_022683975.1). Taxonomy (NCBI): domain Eukaryota; kingdom Metazoa; phylum Arthropoda; class Insecta; order Trichoptera; family Rhyacophilidae; genus Rhyacophila; species Rhyacophila evoluta. Next base: position 643 of record JAGVSQ010010377.1, read on the forward strand.
GAATACAGTGGGGCTTAGTTAGGATGATATAACAAAACCATTAGAGCCTATTTAAATATAAGTACAGGTATTACTGCCAACCAAGCCATGCAAAAGCGTCTACTATTTTAATTATGTTGTGTGCTATTTGAAGATGCTTTTTTATTTTCAGTATATAATCGATAGTGAAATGTAACGAGTTTTCATTTGAACTCGTGTAAACACGAAAATTTTCCTACCAATATTTCATCTGTTTTAACGAAAGTTGGTTTATAGGTAAATTATTTTTTAATTGCAATAATTTTAGAAATAGATATTTGCATAAAGGGTATATTTTTTTACGGGAATTTAAGATTACGGGTAGGTAGAGTTATCAGCAATGTTCCCTTGAAGCCGCGCGCGAAAGGGCAGACACAATTTTTAGTCAACCTTTACTCTAACTTTTGGTTTTTCGCAGAGACCTTTCCGTCTTAGACCGTGTGCACGATAAATGCAGCGGCGACAAAACGACGGAAACAGAGTGGGGGGAGGTGAGTAAGCGAATTCGGTAGCTCACTCACCTATTCATAGGTATTTTGCATCTCTTTTACGGTAGCTTTGCCGCGGTCGCTCTGCTATAGTCCACGCGGCTTTAGAAGGGACATTGCATATATATTACGAATATTTAACAAGTTCGCAGTTTGAGCACCACACAGCATGTAATGTTACAAAGATATGTACATTTAGATATGACGATCGCGTTGTTAGATGGTGGTGGTCAAAATCAAGCAGATACATGTTTCTCACAGGTAATTCCAAGAGAAGAAGGTTTTTAATCTCTGTTAATTTTCACTAAATCTGTCTATTTATGTGATAACAATATTACATAAGTCATCAATGTTTTGTTCTTTATAAGTTAAAATATAACTATCAATAAATATAAATCAATTATGTAACGAAGTTAAAAACCGTCGTTAAAATAAAGGAATAATAAATAAAAACAAGCCTCAAATATACATTTCAATAACGTCGCTATTTTGATACTGGTTTGTACCAAACTTGCCAACGCAGTACACCTACCTTATATTTTATCATATTCAACTTGATTTGGACAAAATCAAGATTTACATACTTATTCTGGGTTGGTACAGTACTGGTCAATACTATAGTAAAGCTTCATTATGGTATGAATAGATAATAATTTCAGTCAAACCGCGTAAAAAAGTGACTACTATTTTAATAACGTTATAAATTCTGACGGACAGAATAGTGAGAGGTTTGGGGGCAAAAACACGTACAAAGGCATTGTCATATTTCACAATACACTTATGATTTACTGTAGAAATAAGTGAACTTAAATGTTTATAGTAAAACCATGGGAAGGGATTTGCTTATTATATTGCATCGCTTTCGTTTATTTTATTAGAAAGCGCTGCTGTAATTAATATTGGTTACTTTTTGTTAATAACGAAATCGGAAAAGTCGACAATCAATCAATCACACCATTGTTTAGAATAGGATGCCATGTAATGCATTCATATCATTTAGAAAGTGAGGAATTGAAGCCTTTTAAAACCATTGAATCACACATTATTACTTTATAGAAAACCTAATGTATGAAGTCTAAGCGTAATTAGATTAATTCAATTGCCCGCTGAGTAGTATTTTTAAGACATCGTTCTAACATTAACGTTAAAGTATTCACTGGAATGGGTCCCGTCTTTGGATGTGACTTAAATTGGAAGACATTAATTAACGTAGCTTATCAGCATAGTTTCAGCATACGAGACATGAGTTAAATGCAATGTTTTAAGTAATACCGATAATTCAGTGTATTTATAGCATACACGTATGGTATAAATTATTGTGGAAAATGCGCTATGGAAAATAGAAGAATATTCTACTATGGATTATGCAACATAAACGGTCTAATTTTTGACGTTAGCCAACATACCTGTTGAAGAAGGAGATTATGTAATATAAATTAATTGAATGACTACGTAATATAATGCGATTATCCAATAATAATATATTGCATATCCAATTACTATAATGACATTTAAAAGTCTGAATATTCAACAGATTTACTGATGATTTTTTATGTGCGTACTTATTATAAACTTTCACTTTTTTATACCTTGTTCGCTCTCAACGTGAAGCATATGGTGTGAAGATATCCACCTCGAAAGAGGAGTATACGGGTCTCCTCAATGTGAAGACGTTTTGATGGATTATTTTTTCACGAGAATTGTTTGTCAGACACATACTCAACCCAACGGGCATCCAGTCCTGCATTTTTTGAATTCTCAAAATCCGACAGATTGAAAATCGAGCCCCCGTTCCTCGGGTTGCTAGGCGCGCACGCTACCAACTACGCTACCGGGGAGACGCATTTGCTGGGTGTTAAAAACGACTAATAGTGTGGGGTAAGAATTATTACTGAACCAAAGATTAATATCGCTCAGATATAATATTGCGTTTTATATTTTATATGCCTGTCGTTCAATAGATGTTGGATTTTTTAAAATACAAGGCGCAGAACTAGATTTCCAGTAGATTAAGCAACTCACTGACAATCAACTCTGGGTGAAAATAGTGTCAACACAAGTTTGTATAATTCGAAGATCTATCGAATGGAATGATCATCAACGTAATGTTCAACTTAAAACGGTCCACCTTCCTATAAATATTATACAATTATATCTTTGACATAATATCGCGTTTTCTATGCCATATGAAAGTAAAACATGTTAAAAATAAAAAAACTACGAGAACAAGATAAATTACGAAAATAATTATCAAGCGTTTAAAAAAAATTCAAATCTTTTACATGAAATTTAGATCACCTTCTGTATGTATATTATTACAAATATTGAAATCACATCGATTGCACAAGTTTTTAAGCAAAACAAGATCGTTATTTTTAACCCAAATTCGATTTCAAACCTGTAGTTAACTCGGAAAATAATAATTAAAAATCCATTTGTCGAATAAATATAGTTGCACTGCAAGCTTACTTTCATTTCCCATTATGGAAGATTTGCAAACATCTGAAATTCATATATATATATATGTATATCGATTTTTACATTGTGGCCAGAGAGAATAGTTAATAATAGCATTAATTACCTAACCACAGACAATTGCATGCGTAACACTCACGAACACACATTAAAATCGTGTTATTGATAATAATTACTCTTGTTCTGTATCCGTTGGTCAGTCGTAATAACTATTGAAGCGATTTTCCATAACACGTGACGACCATAGAAACATTGTTATGTACAATAAACATGTAGGAGAATTAAATAACAATATAGGCACAAAAAACAACACCTCGAATACAATAAATATAGTGCATGCTATTACATTATTTATACAATGTGAGCTGAAAAAAATACACCATATATCCGGTGTGATAATCCATAAATAGAATACTGACCATTACACTAATTAAAAAAAAAACTAAATTTACTTTTTTAACTGCAAAGTAATAAAATAAAATATTTAAAAGCTTCTAACATGAGCACATTTATTTAGTTTATTAATATATCGATAGCTTAATCAACAAACCAACCAACTCCAACTATAGTCGATAAGCCGAGTTTTATGCCATTTTATTCAGCATTAATTTTAAAATGAAACAAGTCAAATGGCCAGCACACACCAGCCAACTGTATGCAGTAACATACATATTCAGAAGTGATTTTTTAACATGAAGAAGGAATTTATTTGTTGGTCATTTGGAAACTGTGAAGAATTTCCTTAAAAGTTATGTGGGGAGTTCACAGCTTGAACATGTCAGAAGATTTAACAAGATTTATAAGGTATTTTTTAAATGTCTAAAATTATTATACACACACTTTTAACCAGATATACAGACTAGAATGGAGGTTCGTTACGAGCGGAATACGCCGAGTTTAATTTTACTAAATAATTAAATGTTACGTTACACGGCCCACGCCTTTAGATGCCCTGTTGTTATAAACACAGATTGTCAAAACCGATGTAATATATTAATAATGAAACTATTCCATTCTATTTTTGAATTTGAAATTGGATCACTGGAAGAACACGCATGGTAAAGATATACTTAGTCATATACGAATAATTGATAATTGCTGAGTATTGCTGTGGAAAGAATGTATGTAATAATTTTTTTTACCGAACTTTGCAGCTTTGGATTCCTGGTCATGGCGGCAACACACACAGCACACAATCAAAGGCAATCCCCCATAAAGTGTGCTCCATTTCGAACGTAACAATCTTTGCACATTTTGGCACAACACCACAAAAAACTCACGAGTATTAACAATTTCACTATTCTACTCATTGCGCTACTAAAAAAGTCAGACATTAAAGTCAACTCTCAAACGAAATATATTACAATTGCTTCCAATTGTTAAATAAAAGTTTTTTAATTAATATCATTATGAATGTATAATAAATTAATTGTATGGATTAACAATCGAGTTAGAATGGCTTCACATTATTATAGTGATCTATAGATATTGCAATTTTATGGTTTCTAAATAACGTTAGACATAGTATTTTTATACATTAAAACATAGTTATAATTCAAACAAAGTTAATTCACGTAGAATTTATGTTTACCATAGTGTACAGGCATATTTTTCAAAAGTATATGGAGTATGTATATGGATGTCCACAATGTGAAGGCGTCTTGACAGATTACTATCACGAGAATTGTTTGTCATACGGTTGCTCAACCCAGTGGGCATCTAGTATTGCATTTTTGGGCTACCGGGGAGACATTGTTTTTTATTGGAACTTATAATAAATCATAAGGTTGTTATCTGTAAATAATATAATTGCGTTTATACTATATATATATATATATATTATGTCTCTCAAAGTCATGTGGTTTTACAATAAAAATGGAAGATTACAATACAGAGACTTTCTTAAAATTCGTTTGAAGAACTCATTCTTAATTTTACCGTGTAAATCAACTTTAAATATTAACTATTGTAGGTTTTCTTTTTACTTTCAAAACAATTTTGTCGCATCGGTGGCCGTTGGTAAGCGTGCTCGCTTCGTTTCTGCTAGTGACAGTAAATCGAATTACAGAATAAAGAAAACAAAAATCAAGACCAGATACACAATCGTTCCAACAACTACATAATAACTAACCCATGTGCAAAAACATCACATCAAGTGTTCACATTGTATAACATCATATACACAACTTCTTTTGAAATGTTTGTTAGATAATCGCTTAATTCACTGGTCACCAAAAACTGCATATTTTTTTTTGGTTTGGACCCCAACCTTAGTCCTGTCATGGCTACAAATAGATGAAAGATTCATTGTTTCGGAGATGAAATAATTCACAGATTACATATTTTTCGTCAATTTACTTCAAGACCATGAGGGATGTATTTACAAAGTGAACTCATTCAACTACACCAAAATTTAAAGAAGAATATTTTGAGAAAGTATTTTTTGTCTAAATTGCAAATGTTTATTTTTGCTTTACATGTTTTTGGAATTGATTTTCTACTTAAATACAAAAAACACTTGCTTAAAATCTTCTTCTTAAAATTTTGACATAGCAGAATGAGTTCACTTTGGAAATATACCGCTCAAATAGAAATGGACTGTTATAATGTTTTTGTGTAACTTTTAAAACAAAACACCGTGAAACAAAACGTAGGAAAGGCATTCCGCGTCATAAAATGCGACATGTCAAACGTCAAAAGCAAATAGGGTGTGAAGCACATTTTTAAGCTTACAGATAGAACATTTACTTCACCCGTGAAAAAAAAATTAACTACCACGTTAAATGAGACCTATAACACGTGTCAGGCAAAACGATCAACGCTATTATTTTTCCCTTCGTAGGGTGGGAATTTTGTATATAGCAACAACACACGCACACAAAAGTGGGACGTTTCCCAGCGCTTGAAACGAAATTTCTGGAGACATAGGAATGCTTTTATTATTGCTGTATTTTTGAGGAATTACTATAACGCAGGGAGGTTCATACTGGGAATAGTTTGTGTGACACGCGAAAGCATTAGTGTTTATCGAAAGACTGGCCGCATTTTTCAAAGGGTCGCTCTTTGGCAAACTTTCATAATTCATAAGCTAGGCGTTCACCCAGACAAAAATATATTCATAGTGAATTCTTGTAAAGTTTTCAGATGTTTGCCAGTATACTTCTTAGTTATTTCGATGAAATAATTTTAAAATACAATCAAGGAGTTTTTTCTAAGTACGTCCACGTCTAAATCCTTCGATTCGAAAAATACTTCTAGTACTAATACTATTATCCTTTAAATTTTGGTGAAATAGAATAAGTTCACATTGGAACTAGTTGCCTCATACATAATAATTTAGATATTTATAGGTTACAGGACTTGAATCTATAATATCTGGTACCGAAGCGCACACGTTAACTAGTCATTTTAAAATACTGCATAAACAATATATTTTACTCATTTCAAAATACGTCTTATGAAATAATGCTATAAATATTTAAAATGATGCAAATAAAATATTCTTATTGAGTAAGAGTTTTTGCATAAGACGATTTAAGATATGGCAAAAAAAAAACACAAAAGAATACGTTGCTACCGAATTCGCAATAATCATTTTGGTCGCCAAATTTCTCATAATGCACATTATTTGAAGAAAGTTTCAACACATTTTTTGTTGGTTCTAAACGTATCTACTTGGGAACTTATTGCAAGATCAAGTGTATTTTTTTACGATCACGTCGTTAATGACTATATCGTTATTTATTCACGTTGTAAATATACTGTAATTTGCCTTCTAGTAATGGACATTGATTTAAATATATAAGCTTTCTCAAACGCCATTTGCATAAAAGTACTTTTTCTTTCTACGTTTTATAGGAGTGTAAATCAATGCAGAGCTAAATCGATTAATTGCAACTCTATTTACCATACGCTAAACCGGCCTAAATACAAAGTTGTATCTTTAAACACTACAAAAATGGCCTTCTTGCATTTTTCAGCATAGTAGGATCTTTTCTCTTTCGCAGAATACATGTCATACATAACAATAGATGGTATAGTAGTAAGCAGCGTTGAGTTCTCTGTTTCCTATGTATATTTCTCTATCAATAAGAGTTAATGTCAAGACATCAAGAACAATGTTAAGCACATCCGGAGCCAAGTCATTTGACAATAATTGCCAAAGCTCATTATAAGCCCTGAACTTAATAAAGACCTAACATTTGTGTTGCATAACTTAAACTATGTATTAAGCTGACGATGTTGAGTAGCATATTTTTTCCTGGATATGTAACTTCTTTGATCAACCATTAACGAATTAGACGTACTCGTAATATACATGTAAAAAACACATATACTAATTTTTAGTTCGTCAGTAACATTCTCAATTTATAAACAGACTACTGCGTTTTTCCATTAGAAGAAAAATACAACATACATGCGTAAAATTTTCCATTTACAGTAAACCTTAAATTATGATACCATTAAACAATCTTTAATAACATGCTTTCCGATTAAGCTGTATCGGATCTTCAATAAATTATCTGAAAATATAGTAAAATGCAAAATGTGTTATTACTAATTGTAATGACAGCAAATTTCTTGTTTTTTTGCTCAAATAAAACTAATATAATATCGGTTTTAACGAAGAGATCCGTTGTATACATGCACATGTACAATTTTAATGTAATTTATACCTCATAGATATAGGTCGCTAATTACTAAATACTACTTAATGTATTCGGTCGATTTACGGGATGCTAGCATGACGATAAATATACCTGAAGAAACTCTAAATATTAAAATTTTTGTTGTTTGTAAGTCAAGATTTACAGTGGAGGATGGAAGAATAGATAGATGTAGATATATGTGCCGATAGAAAAGACATGCGATTCGTTTTTACCAGGCGCCCGCTGGCACGGCCTCGCAAGCAAAATAGCAACCGTTTCGCTCGTCTGCCTTTATTTACTGTTGAAACAGCTGATCGAAAATCATCCAACAGTAGCAAGAGTAAGACCTCACTGCAGATATCGATTATTATTATTCGTGCGAAACTATCAAGTACTGAGATAATGCGAGTAGAGATGTGAAAAAATACCAATTAATTTTTAATCGTTATTTTCGGTATCTAAACAAATCGTTATTTTTCGTCAGATCTAGTTCGGCCACGAGCTACGAATTTCAAGTCTTAAGTTGACTTGCCCCTTCTTAGTACGATCCAAATTTTGGCACTATGAATGTCTACAGAATACCATTTATAAACCGAGGGCTCAGTTTCATGTAAATTCGTTTTGCGTAGTTTACCGGAGAAATAGGTTAAAAAAATTATATTTTTACCAATAGTTCATGGTGAAACTATTTTTTTTATTATTTTCAGGTTTAGATGTTATATATTAGATAACACTTTATATTATGTATATATAAACAGCACGAAATGCGATTTTTCGTTCATTCGTTTTTATAATATTTCGATCTCGAATTAATATACATATATACATATTTTATTATCCATTTGATTTGGGATTGACGAATCGCTGAGATATTTAGGAGATGTACGGTTTCTACAAATCCTATTATGAAAGCGAATACTTAAATCAAAGAATTCAAGGAATTAAACGATTTATTACTGTAATTAAATATGCTTATAAAATAGATTGAAAATTAATATTTTTCTAAATTATAATTTAACTATGCACGATCGGTGAAACCCCAATTTGATTAGATGATTGTAATTTCCGTTTATCTAATAATTAAGAATATCTCCCGTTAGTGTCGACTCTACACTGTAGAGGTTAGCATGCGCGCCTTGCGATCCGGGGAATGCGGGTCGATTTCCTATTTGTCTGATTTTAAAAATCCGAAAATGCAGGACTAGATGGATGCCCATTGGGTTGAGTAATTGTCTGACAAAGAATTCTCGTTAAAAAAATAATCTGTCAAGACGTCTTCACATTGAGGAGATCAATAAACTGTACTTTCGGAGTGGGTATCTTCACACTGTATCGGTCCGTATAGTCCACTTTAGGAGCGAACATGGTATAAAAGAAATATATACAGTTAGAGCAAAAGTGCAATAATTAAAGGTTTAATGATTTATTTTAATGAAAAGAGTATTGCGTATAAGGAAGTGTTGCTTTGCAGTTCAAGCGTCATTGATAATGAGTATTAAAACGTTTTCTTGACCGTTTTCAGGAAATAATTTCAAAACTTTGTAAGTATGGAACACTAACTCAACCGGACAGTAAGCATCAATCAAACCACTCGGCTGATGAATATCACTTCATTAACAACATGACAAGCCGTCGTGGGAACATTCACATAGCTAAAGTCGCCTTATGCTACATAAGAGGAATTCCTAGTTTCTGCTGTGATAATTGTCAGTACTGTTAATAAGTTAACATTTCATGACGATAAAACCAGAGCAGTGGATTCGAAAATCCATCGACTCAGATTTTAACTTAACTTTAACATCGACTCAGGTCTCATGGCATATTTATCTAATATTTGAATAATATTTATCGACTTGTTTAGGGATGTAAGTTGAAGAAGTAAATATACATTCGAACACAAAGATATTAATTTAATAAACGACGTTGTAGAGAATATTTTAGTATCTTAAGTAGCATATAAATGAAAATTCAAATGTTCGTTTGTTCAAAATCTTACATCTCCGAAAGTTCTTCGCCGATTGCTTTGCAATTTTGAGACGTTGCATTCGAATACGCACGTGTTTTTATATATTTACTATTATATAGATGTTACACATGTGACAGGTAAATACATGTTTTTTTAAAACAACCCCATTTAATCAGGCTGAGCTACAGCAACGCGAGGCCGGGTACAGCTAGTGAAAAATAAAATCATAGGAATCCCTCGCTTAACGCGATTGATAGTGACGCTAAATGCTACTCCAAGCGAAATCGACAAACGCAGAAATTTGCGCTATCGTTGTTTACCAATCCCGCGTTATTGCGTTTCGTAAATCGAGTTTCAGTTTATACGAATGCGCGTTAATTTTGGGATAACTATATTAATTATTAAATACTCTAATTAATTATACTCATCTCCAACGCCTTATAAATAACATAATTGGAAAGTCAGAGTTTTTTTCCGACTGCCACAGCCCTGGATATTATACAAACGAAATAGTAAACGTCAACCGTGGAGCGTATAAGAATTCGTATTAATTCAGAACATTTCACAAACTACAGTTAACTTAATGCCCCAGTAAGTAAAACTAAAACGTCTACAGGTAGAGGTTTAATTGTGAATTATTACTCTATTTTCGCGTCAGCAAATTATGAATTATTGTTTTTTTTTTTTAATGGATTCCTATCGGTTCTCAATCGGACTCTGCAGATG
>JAGVSQ010010378.1:0-12960 GCA_022683975.1 Rhyacophila evoluta
ATGTCGTGTTGTTAATGTATTAAACTTATAATTTGTGATATTACAACATGTATAAGGTAAATAAATAAAAAATCAGAATGATTGGCTAAAACGTTCAATGAAATTATGTAAGAATATTATCATTACATGATTTTTTATTTTACTATTTATTACTAAGCCGGAAAATGCTAAATAATCTGTGCATATATAAATGACAATGTAAGGAAGGAATGGTGTGGGCAATTATATGAAAGAGAATATTTTGAGTATTATATATTTTTCGTTAGACAGATTAAATTAGCAATTAATAAAATGTATTAGTTGTCATGATAATGATATTAAATAAAGTCTTGAAATACAATATAATATAATGAAGCTAGTAATGGTATGTATACATTATGTTATGTGCGTACATTACGAATATTACAGTCACTCGCATTTTGCGAATATTCGGGTACCTATGTATAGCGGCGAAAGCAAAGGTTTTCTCCTCAAACAGTATTTATAAACAAGCTATAAATTGTCGCCTTAACGAAATTTCTTACTCTAGTACTATTCAGTTAACAAGAGCGATGAATAATTTAATTAAAATAAGATGGAAATTGATAAAGATGAAATTAATATGATAAGATTAAAGATAAAATAAATGCAAAATGTACGTATTGCAATTTGATATTCATATTATTATATAATGAATCCAAGTATTTTTTATAGGTAGTAAGCGGTATGTAGGCAATTGATTAACTTTTTTTGAAATTGAATAATTAAAATTCGGTAAAACCATTCTCCCATCTCTTTCATTCTCTCATGTCTCATCAATATCTTAGGGGTTAGCGAACGCGCTTTGCAACCGAGGAATGCGGGCTTAACTCCCACACTCGCCAGACTTAAAAAAATATCCGAAATTACAGGACTATATGCATATTAGGTTGATCAACTGTCTGACAACCAATTTTCGTGATAAATAATCTGTCAAGACATATCTTCATATTATGGAGATCCATCATTTACCATTGATCGAACATGGTAAAAAAATTATCATATCCATCAATCATTAAATTCATTGTAAATTGTAGTCTGTATATTTGTCAGCTATAAACAATTCGATTGGTATTATTGCAAGTTATGTTTAATGTTTTGTATTGTATTCGATTCTTGAAGCTACATAAGATAAGATATGATATTTCAAAATTAAAAAATCGAATATCTACTTAAAAATTCATATATTTGCTTAATAATTCATGTATGTATATTTGTATTTGAATCTTGTGAAGTATAATGGGTATTTATAAATGCCCAATACATAAATATAAGTATATAATAGACAAAAGCTTTCAAATATGAGCTCTCAGTTTGTGAATACAGCCTCATTCCTGTGTAATTCAATAAAACGTGTAAGTGGAGAAATGCCGAGAATCGGCACGTACTATGGCTGATAAAATAGTAGACGAGATGAATTATTACACCTCAGATTTCTATTCTTTTTTATAATACTTCCCTAACTACTTCTTAGGTCCTTATTCACTTTCAATAATGATTATCATTTTGAACGTTTTATTTTTTGCAACGTCTAAAACAGTATACTAAAAAATCATTACTTTAGTATAGTTGTATATTTACAGTTTTATTTATTAATTTGAAATAAAATCAATTCTAGTAATCTGGCTGAAAGATTTGAAGAAGAAAATGCAAGCCAAGTAATGGCATAGCAATGTTCCAAAAAATAAAATCCATATGCTAATAATTGTTACACTTTTAGTTACTCCACAACATTATACTCGTATGTTACATTATCTTAAAAATAATGCTTGCATATATTGTTATTCCTTATTTAATTTAAAATTAATTTTTATTAGCTTTTGGCAAAGTGAGTGTTATTTAAGTAATGGAAATGATGTAACACTTAACTAATTAAAGACGCACGTATATTAATAAAAAGATAAATACATTCAAATGCAGCGGTGTAGCTAAGTTTTCTCGAGATAAGTATTTAATATTTAGGATGTAAGAGTATTTTAGATATATATTACATTGGGTCAGCACAAAATAATGACATTATATAATCTAAGCAAGTATATTTATCACAATTATTGTTTTATCAATTACCATATCGATTTATATCTCAAAACCCATACTAGTATCTCTTATAATGACACATCAAGACAATAATTACAGATATTATCTTGGTATCCCGGTAGCCTAGAGCTAAGCGCGCGGGTCTCGCGTCCGGGAAGTGCGGGTTCGATTCACACAAATACCGGATTTAAAAAATGCAAAAAGCGGACTTGATGCTCATTGCGTTAAAAAAATAGTTGTCTGCTAGACAATTCTCGCGAAAAAATATCTGTTAAGACACGTTTTTGCATTGTGAAGATGAATACATTACTCTGTCAGTGTGAAAATATTAAAAAGTATATTTTTCAATTAACATAATCAATAATTCATGCTCTCCAAATGAGTTTTTTTGATGAAACTATAATCAATAATCCAACAATATCTGTGAAACGATGTAAAAGACAGACCTTTTCGTTCCAATTATTTTCTTTCATAGACGTCTAATGACTTCATACATTAATTCTTAACTGACTTATAGAAGTATTCACAATTTACAATAATGAAGTAGTCTTTTTTTATTAATTTTCATACAAATATCTACTGATAACGACTAAAACATACGTTGTTAATTGCTCATTCAAACTACATAGTCTTCCGTGTTTAATATACGGAACTCTAACAAAGATCCTATCGTGTACTCTAAATTATTCTTGGTATTTTCTTGTTACTTAGTTGCACCGGAGAATTTGAACAAGGTGATGCTCGTATTGCATTCCGTTCTGCCTGTTTTAGCATTCGCTATAAGGAACATCTTAACCAGATTCAGGGTAATGCAGACTAGGCACTTACTTACCGTGTTAACATCTGTGTAAACCTCTAATTTAGATGCAATTTTTACGGTCGGTTATCTAAAAATAACGAACGCGCCTTATGATATTCGAACTGAGGCAGGCCTTGCAATATGGAATAACAACAATATATTTATTATTTTATACAAAACAAGGAAATAATTTTATATTAACATGTAAAAAGCTTGGGTATTTTAAGAAATATGGCACTCAAAATGGAGTACCATATTTTGATACTCGTTCATGAATAATAGAAGAGACATTAAATAATTAGATTATTTTATAATTAACAACATTAACTTTGATACAAAAATAAAAGGAGAATATTAAACACTGCATTTTTATATGATATTCAGTAAACTAGCGTTCTATCAAGAATTATCACAAATGCACACAATTAAACTTAAATCTGTTGAAATACTTATATTACTGTTTTAGATAGTAGTTGTTAAGTGCATAACTACTACAAAATATCACTGTGTGAGTGAAAGAACAGTTTCAATTATACCACAGCCAGCCAATCAGGATAAAAAAATTTACACGGAATAACATGATAGCATCTACTTCTTACCGGGTAAAATTCGTCACAAGGAACATTCTTTCGCGCAGTTTTCATGTCATACATCAACATTAATTTATCAATTTTGAAAAGGGTGTATGTTGTTTTATAATGCACAGTTGGATCTTTAAATCTTTTATGTCTTTAAATAATAATCAACTCATTACAAGCTTCGTATTTTATGATAGTTGATAATTCTTTGTATTTAAATTCTGTAAATATTTTCATAGATAATGTTTTATAGGGTATCAAGCAAATTAATTTGAAATATCGTATTATAATTTGCTAAATATTAAGGGATTATTTGTATCGAATTTATTAATTAAATATGTATAAAACGGTGTACCAGAATCTTTAAAATGATAAAACCTGAATTATTCTGCTCGTTGCAATTATTTGATGAATAAAAAAAAACTGAATATCACGTTCTGAGTAATGTATTCACTTAACTGCCAGCCAGTGGTTTCTGTACGCCCAGTAAATGGATACCTTGAAGAGTTCAGTGAAGATTACTATGTAATTTCAAATGAAACAATGTTGCAAAGAAGCCTTTTCAATTGTAGAGATGACCATGGCTAAATTTTTGATTGATTCGTTCGATTTATTGGAATCGAACTGCTTTGTATCTCGATGTCGTGTTATTAACATTTATTTTTGTTATAGAAAGATACTTTTGGTTTGTTCTAGATTCCTCACAATCAAGGCTTGACTATAATCAATAATTAAAGTATAAATCACATATGACGTTGTTCTTGATTTGGCGCATTCGTAACGTTATGTTAAATAATTAATATAAACATTTGGTACCATTCGCTTTTCTTGTATAATTGTATCATAATTATGTCCTGTGCTTATAATATTATATAAAACATATGGAAAACAGAGCATAAAAGCGGTTTAGATTGGTTTTAATTCTAATTCCAGGGCCGCACCATGCTAGTATGTATATTTTGTACCGTACAAGGGCGCATGATTATGATGGGCGCTTTTTAAGGAAAGTAAAATGTCAGATTTTTCCAATGATATTTTCACGTAATTTAAGTAGGCATATTGTAAAATTATACGTAGTTAGAATATGAAAAATATTAATCTGTCAATAAAGGCCCCTGGTGGCGTAGAGGTTAACGTGGGCGCCGAGAAATCCAGGAATTGCGGGTTAGATCTCCACATCTGTCGGATTTTTGATTGTCGTCGGTTGATGTCGTTATTGTCGATTGATGTCGGACATTTCAAAAATGCAGGAATCGATGCCTATTGGGTTAATTATCCATATAATCCACTTTCAGAGTGGATATCTTCACGCTGTGGAGATCTATATGCTCCACTTCAATAGCGAACATGGTATAAGAAGAATAAGAAAGAAGAAAATATGTAAATAAGTGGTTCAAAAACTTTATGCACAACGACGCCTTCTATCCACGACGCGGAACTGTCTTATTCGATATGAATATATGAGTATATGTGATTTATTAATTACGAAGTTAACACTTAAATTAATTAAATTCACAAAAACAATTAAATACATCTCAGTTGTTTGGAAATACGCACTACATTATATACCTTACACCATTAATTAATATATTTGATTTTAAACGATTTTTAAGTCTGCATTTGACAAATAATATGTGACAATATACATTATATTGTTATTTTAATGTAATATTTGACACTTGTAAAAAATACTGTTTCAATAGTAAAGGACATCGATAGGGAAATAACCTCATTATTTCAAAGTATCAAAAATATCCGAAGGTAAACGTGAACATACACGTGTGCTTTGCTATACCGTAGCAACATTGCTTGTTCAGTGGACCAGTGAAAACTCACTAGTTCCATATTATTCCCGCTGTACCTATCCTCGCAGCGTTATTTATGTGCCTTCTAACGGTTATATGATTTATTTCGCGGTTTTTTCTTCTTTCTCGGTGGCCATCTCCTTTCGTTCTGGCGGGAAAAATTCTCCCGCGCATTTTTCCCGCCTTTCCCTCTATTATTGTTCGTCGGATTCTTTTTGGGTGGTGAATTTTTTTTCGGCTTCAAAAAACACAGCTCGTGAAAATGTATTACCTACTCTTGTTTACGATTTTTGCATGTACAAAATGATATTGTAATGTTTTTATTTAACCTGTGGCGTAAAATTTTGTTTGCGTATGAAGATATATTTATTTTTCCTGTTGGTAATTGTGTAGAATTTTAGCTGGTAATACTTGCATTTTCATTCGGCTTATATTATTTTCATATATTTGTTTTTTTTTAAATCATTTTCGCTCTCAACATGGAGCATATGGATCTAGAGATCTAGACAGTGTGAAGATATCCAAAAAAGGAGTATATGGTTCTCCGCAATGTAAAGACAAGGCGTCTTTGAGAGATTATTTTTCACGACGATTTTTTGTCAGACAATTACTCGACCCGATCCCATCCAGTTCTGTATTTTTCGGATTTTTGAAATCCGACAGATGGAGGATCGAACCTACATTCCCTGGATTGCTAGGCGCGCACGCTACCAAATACGCTATCGGAGAGCATTTTAATTAATCAAACAAAAACTCAAAAAATAGTTTCTTCAGGATTTTATTTTTAACATCTGTACCCGGCCACGCGTTACTGTGGCTCAATCTGGTAAAAAAAAATGGCACTATTTTTCAAAAAAGCATATCTTTACCTATCACAATGTGCTATCTATATAAAAATAATTATATAAAAACACTAACGTATTCTGTGTACGTATGTTGTGTCAAAACTTTAAAAGAATCGCTCGAGAACTTTTGGAGATTTAAGATTGTGAACAAAAAATCATTTACATTTTTATTTATATAGACAATCGTTATCAAAATCTATATGACTAAATTAAAATTAATTGTAGATAAGTAGTAATGGTAGATAAATTGATAACATACTTCATTAAAATTCTCTGTAGATCACTACCTCCGTGCTGCGGAGAAATATGCAGAGCGTATTTACTTGGGTTGTAAAAATATCAAAGCTCACTGAGTTTACTAGTATATATTTATATAATTTCTGTCTAATTCTAAGTACTTACTATTACTTATTGATAATATATTACTAATAAATACATTCTTATATTTATTGAAGCCTTACAGGCAGTTTTTAAAGAAAAGTACTTCAAACAATTTTTTAACTTGTGTTAGTTTTGATATGCCTACATATTGTATTTACCATTCATCATATTAGTATTGTGAGTCTGATATAATACATAAACTTTAATATTTGATTGAAAGATTCTCAAAAAATAAATTAATTATTCTGTAACTAGAACCTATCACAAACTATTCCTACGTTTCAATATATATCATCTCTGAAATGAATGAGAATCTCTACCTAGTCTCCAAATGACCACGTATCATATTAATGTAGTCGTTAAAAATAATCACTTCCATTTCTGACCCTGAAATTTGATCAAAATCCTTAACCCACTCCCTAAGGATGTATAAAAAGTTATCGATCAAACAGGTTTCGCCATAACTGAAAAAGGCACCTTTTTGACCAACTGTTGTTATACAAAAATAAATAATTATAATTAAATATATATTTAAAAAAAAACATACGATCATTTGCTTGTAAATGTATGGATGAAAACATTATACTTACTCGAGTAAACATTTTTTTGTATCATGATATTAATATTCCTAAATTACTTAATACTATGTGGCGTAGTGGGGCCAGCGCTCTCTAATTTTTTTAACGAGAACTTACTTCTCAAGCTTATTTAAGAAATATTTTTATATGAAGATAATATACTCTTAAGCTAGCTCGTGATCATTTTTCAATCATTCTCGCCACATGTATTAAGAATATGTTCTTTAATATGTCAAAAAATGAGGGATGAAAGTTAACATTAAATACCACTCTGGTACATTTTTATTTACGATTAAACCACTGTTAACAATTATAGTTAAGCAACTAGTTTTATGTCGTGGCTTAATCAGGTATTAAATTCATTCTTAATTAAATTAATTGTATTCATTATATTATTACAAATTTATTTCAATACTTGGCTATATACAATATTATCAGTCGCTTGTTGATCGTCAGCGATGGTGTTGAAAATTAAAAATTGACCGATAAATGGCAGTCAGAGTAATTTTTTACGTCGCCACTGATCACGGCTTGGTTGTTGTGACGGACACACACACATTTATTGTGTTGATTAAAAAACTTCTCTACTATTTTTTTAAGAATGAATATCCATTTAAAAAAATAAAAATAATAAAATAGAATGAATATGCTGTCTTGTAATTTGAATACTTCAATACTCGTGCATTTTCGATTTTCATGTTAGGTAGCTGCAATCTTTTACAAACATCCCTAAGAGAATCAGTAATTTCTGCTAAAACTACATCGGAAGTAGTCCGTCTCCTCGGTGATCAGAGGGTGTGGGTATATGTCATAACGCAGGACTTTTACCCTTAATCCAAATAGACAAAAACAACCCTCACAATTCACCATCAATTTTATTATTATATGTATTGTATACAATTATCATGCATCATTAATATTACTGAAAAATAGTAACATGATTAAAAAATGGTGTGATTCCATGTCTAAATGATTATTTATAAATGGAGGTGTATGATGATTTTCATTTTTTACTAGCTATACCCAGCCACGCGTTGCTGTGGCTCAGTCTGGTATAAAATAATGGCGCTGTTTTTCAAAAAAGCATGTTTTTGTCTGTCACAGGTCTGACATTTATAAAATAGTAGGTATGTAAAAACACGTGTATATTTAAATGCAACGTTTTGTCAAAATTTCAAAGTAACCGGTCAAGAACTTTCGGAAGGATAAAATTTTGAAGAAACAAACATACATTTTTATTCATATAGATTTATATATTTCAAAAAAAACTTTGATATTTAGTTGAGAACAGATTTATAAGTTTAATATACCTAATGATTTTTCACGAATAAGTGAAAATGAAACATTGGTATTTATATGTATAATACATAATTATATTAATCAGCTACTAAATTGTGATGGGCGGGTATAATTAATTGGCGACGAATCGTCTGTATAGGAGAGAGTTTCTATCTTCCAAACTCGCGTGTTTACTAACACTGCTCTTCCCGCACTCCCCTAAAAGCTCTTCCTTCTCACCTCTCCGATCCCTTTACTCCCTGTGTGCAGCCTTGCTTCCGGTCTGAGGGGATTCTCGCTTTGTTCGGGAGCTTAAAGCTTCCTACGACCGCTCGGCGTATGGTTATGTCGCCCTGCTCTTTAATGTTAGCAGGAACCTAATGATATCTTTGCATTTTATTTATAAATATAATACATGTATTATTTTGTATTTATGAATATAGTCTATTTAAAAATCAAAATATACATGAATAAATAATCTTTTTTGATATAAAAAGGTGCCAGAACTCACATTCATTCCATATATTTTCTTTATTCAGTGTAAATATCCTGAAACTACTAAAATAAATATTGTTGGGGAATAAATATCAAAGGCTTTTTTTGGGAAATCATTGAATATTATATATAATGAACTATCGAAATAGTTTTCAATAATAGGTATCGAAACATTTTACTGCCACAAAAGCACCAAATGTGTTTTGACAGACAAATAATGTAGTATGTATATTAATTAATTGACTAACAAATGATGAATTTGACACCCGTCTATTAGAATGCATTTTATCTCCTTGCAAAGCACACTTATATTTTTGGTATGCTAGGTAATTTTCTCAAACAATAATTCTAAATACACAAAATAAATGATTTGAGCTAATATTCATATTATTTTGAATATAGTTTAAAAAGAAATGTGCCGACTTTGGATGGAATTTTCAGTTTAAGTTTCAACAGTAAATTATTTACTGATAAATCCCTAATCATTCGGTAAATAAATAAGTTAAAATATTGAATTTCTTGATTTAAGCAGTATAAAGATACATTAAATAATTATAATTCATATTATACTTTAAAACAGATCATATTTCATTTAGACAGGCCAGTTTTTATCAAGCCAATGGTTGACACACTTCCATTAAAATTTACACAAATTTAAATTACTAAACATGTCCATATTATAAATTGTGTATCAGTAGATACATCAACCATCTGCTACCAAGCGATGTATTAAATTTGTACAACCTAATCGATACATGGTCGATTCTTTATACGTAGGCATAAAAAATACAAATCTACCTTAGGCTATATGCATTCTATCGAATACAATGTCGGGTTATATTAAACCTTCATTTAGTAACGAATCATCTGCTTTATAATTTATATCTATTTTTTACCCTATATACTCGCATATAATAAAACTATTTGTATGTAAGTTATGAAGTATTTTTTTCTTTGCCATTAGGGGAGGAAGTTTTTTATGTGTCAGATATTATCTATCGCCATTATGTAGGTCTTTCCGATATGAACACAATTAAAATAAGATTAAATATGTTTAATACAATATAACACGCGTGAGACATATTTCATGTATATTTTTTAAACACGTGTTATACATTTAATCGGTTCGGTTAAGCTCAAATAGAGTATGTCGATATTCAATTGAAAAATTGATTTATTTGCTTGCGGTTTGATTTTTTTACACGGTTAATTTTAATTTATCTATATTGTATGACCATTTTGCCTCCCGGTTATTTATCTGATCGTAAGTAAATTATTATAAAATACTATTTTATATATGTCTTACAATGGTTATTTTATATATACTCGTTCATATTGGAGCTTAGATTATATACCACTACTGTTTTATCATGTCTGTCCCTTAAATGGAACAAATGAATTTACGCAATGTGATTATTTTTGATTGATAATCAAAAAATTCCTTAAGCCGATGGGTATCTAGGCCTGCATTTTCAGATCTTTTTTTAAAATCCAGTAGATGTAGGAATAGAACTCGCATTCCCCGGAAGTAAAGCTTGCATGCTGACCTTTTGGGTACCGGAGAGTACTCGCCATTATTATTCATGTGTACAAATACGAATTATTTTGAAAATAAAATATTTTTCTGGATCCTATTGTACTTAATACATGCGTATTCATTAAAAACTGTTTCTCCCTCCTCTTAAAAACTCCAATGTTCGCTCCCAAAGTGTAATATTTGGATCTACACCGTGTAAAGATATCCGGTCGGAAAGAGGAGTATATGGATCTCCGTAATGTAAAGATGGCTTGACAGATTATTTTTCACGAGAATTGTTTGCCAGATAATTGTCCAATCCAATGGGCATTCAGTCCTGCATTTTTAAATGCCTAAATTGTGACAGATGGGGAATCAAACTCGCATTCCCTGTATTGCTAAGCGCGCACGCTACCAACTATGATAACCGGGAACATTTCATTTTTAGCTGCGACAAATTATTGTGTCATTTAGATAATACGTATCGGGATATTTGTGTTTATAAATGCGTATAAATATTCGCGATTCGAATTCGACTTAAAAAATAGCAAGTCCATAAAAATAAAAATTGTCTATGTTGTCCATTTAATATTAAAGTATTTGAAATATACAAATTATTTGAAAGCCTCCTGCATCACTTATAAAGAAACGGTTTACTTAGCAGCCTTGTAATTATTTCAGCAGTACTTCAAAATATTGCCTTAAATACAGAATCTTGCGCCATAATAAATTATTTCAAATTATTTTTTTCAATCGTCACAGCTTTTATATCTGATATTTTTTCCACTGTAATTCACCTTCAAAATACCCCCAAATCTTCCCATACTACCCTTCGACCCCTGTTTTATATTATCTTCGTCTCGTTTATTTTACACTTTGCGTCAGGGTTTTACTTTAGAATTAGATGGATGTGATTGTAATAAATTACGCGACACGAGACACGTCTGCTTCTCAAATGCATATAGGTGTCTACAACGGAGTGACATCCATTTATTAATTGAATGAGAATCTAATTGGTAGAAATCTTTTTATTAAGTTGAAATATAGTTGAAATATATATATATATAGTTAAAATTGTTTATTTTTCCATAATTTTATTAAACTAATCGCAAACACGACAATATATATACACTAAAATAAGTCCTGAGATTCAGCAATTTCTATGTTTATTTTCTATCCATCCCTAAGCTATGTGGCTACTTTTTTTATCTGACACGCTAAAAAAAAGATGCATAACTAACAGAGTCGGACCAAGGTAACGGCAAAACCGGCAGTTGTCCGGTGCGGCCATCAAGGATTTTTCAAGAAAAGAAAAAGTGAATATAATAAATAAAATATTGTTACCTTATGACGTTTCTAAATGGGAAAAGGCTGGATTATGAGTATATAGATATAAAGAAAGTCACTTTTGACGACGCGCAAAAATTGTTGGTTGCCAAATCTGTAGTGTAAATTCACGCCTAGCTTATTATTGTAATTGGAATTACTGTACGAAACGTTTTGAGATAGTTAACTCTTTTAATTTTTAGTTTTTTTTTTGCGATTTCTTCTATAATTATATTAAAAAAGGCGCAAAAATTGAACGAAAAAAAAAAGTAATACATTTCAGAATACTAAATGCCAAACAACATTATTAATATTAGTAAATCTTTACATCTTATAATAAATACCTTTCAAATATGCTTTACTTAAAGGAAATAATATGATATTTTAACAATTTTTGACAGAATTGCACTGTATATATCCAAATACTTCACTTTTAGAGCAAGCACTGTAAAAAAAATTAGTGATTTGAAACTCACATGGTATTTTCTTCAGTTTTAGTAATAAAAATTTTATTCACATTAAAATTATAATATATACAAAAATATGAGAGATATTTGAATATATTTTTAAGAGGCGAGGGTCATATCAACCATTTTTATTGGATGTTATTTTTAAGTAGCAAAAATTATCTACAATTAATACAATAAAGTGACAACTTCTAATATATATCATAAATATATGTAATGTATGAGAATTAAATATAGTATAAGGAACAAAACAATTTATTATTATTTTAATTACAACTCATATAAACCATATTTAATTACAGATATCATTGAAAAACATTTGAATTACCATGCATTCATTTGTTCAAAAGTATCACCTGTGTGAGAATTAAATACAATTAAAATTAAATTAAATGCTTTAAAAATAAAAATTTGACTGTTCATTTTTTAATTATCTCGTCCGTTGTTTTTTTAATTAATTATTATTTCATAGAACATTGAGTTAATTAAAAATTTAACAAAGTTCTCACCTTAGCTGTCGTATCGAATTCAATGTTGAATAAGTCAACGTCCAAGAGCTGCCATGATCTGTAAAGTGAAAAGTTAGATAAATTTTAATTAGACTTTCAACAAATTTCGGGGGATCCTCTGTTCAAACTGAAAATACAAGGTTTTATGTTTAAAAATACAGTCAACTTGGGTATATTTAATATATCCGATACAATAGTACTATTTTTTTACGTTTCATTTTTAATAAAACGTTTTGGGACAGTTAATCACTATTTAACCCTTTCATAGCCGTGAATAAATCACGCCGCAGTGCTTATCAGGCCTAATACTTTTTGTCAAAATAAAACT
>JAGVSQ010010379.1:0-12960 GCA_022683975.1 Rhyacophila evoluta
CCTGAAGATGCTGAAAGGCGAAATCCGGGTCGCTAACAGTGATCTCACATATGGATTTTTACCAGTTTAAAATAATTTAGAGTTAATACTTCTAATGGGAATCGATATTTAACCTATTAAGCATCAATATCTGATTTTCTTTAATCCTGCAGTCGTGGGATTGAAACTCTCAATACTCATTGTTTTATAAGACTTTTTAGCAAATGTATGATACGTGTTTCCAACTTATGGCCATCGATATATAACTATAATAAATCAACGTAGAAGAAAGTGTTGATAGCTTGTATGACGCACTTTTAATTACCGCATGTTTTATAGTTTATAGAGAATGTCAGATAGGTCAGTATGTGATATGAGGTCCCAATTAATTGGTCTAAGTGAGGACATCGTCTTATACGAAGTTTAGTTGTTTGTTAATTCTGTCTGGTAGCATGAACAAAACATCCTATAAATATTAAGTGAGTTTTACTGGAACAGTGGAAAATATATCACCAAACAGTGCTGTGAATTTTTTTAAAACAACGTTTATACAGTTTGGTATTAGAATAAAAAAATACTTATCATTTAAGATTCCATGTAATACCGAGATCGTTTATTAAGTGCACATAAAAAGTGATCATTGTGTAATAGAAAATAAATAAATTTTTATAAAGCAACACAAAAATGAATTTAAAAATAATATCTTTAACAATCTATTGAAAAATTACAATAATATTTTTTGCATTAAACGGGTGTTGAATGAAAAATAATAAATGAAAAAGCGTTTTAAATTAATAAATTCTAAATTATTCAAAACTGGTAAACTTCTCTATGTGAAGACGTTTTTCACATATGGAAGATTTAAATAATTTAGAATTTAAAATCAATTTCCATCCACCACCATCAGTCAAAAATATTAATTGTTTTAAATTATATTGAATTTATCATAAAAGTTTTAACCGTAAATTCTTGACTACTTAAACATAAATATTAACAAAATTTTAATTAAACTGATTAAAATATTTCTCGCATGATAATTTTCTAAAGCGAACTTATTCCACTATGCCAAAATGTGAAGAAGAAAATTTTCAACAAGTATTTTTTTATATAAAATAACTATATATATAATAGTATATGTTTAATATAATATTATGTTTTTCGATGTTTTTTTTGTTTTCAATGGCTTTGAAATTGATTTTTTTCTACTGTTTTACACGCTACATGGATATTTTACCCAAAAATACTTTTTAACAATTTGGCATAGTGGAATATATTGACTTTGGAAATTTACCACTTAATTTTTAGAACTATAATTATTTTACAATTGTTATTCCACAAAAACGGCGTGTTCAAAGTTGATAGATTTAAACGATATGAAAACTTACGTTTATGATACGTTACGTTAGTGAATACATTTTTTATTGTGATCTGAAAATTATTTCAAAGTAGACGATAACATGTATACAAAAATGGTGATGGTTTTGAAGCAATAAATACATCTAAAATACTAGCGAGAGCAATAGAAAGGCACCTGATTTATCCAGACTATTTTATTATTTTCATTTGATTTTACGGCTATGCAAAGGAAAAAGGAAGTTACTTGAGTATATATTTTTTTCGAAAATCACAGTGTATACAACTTCACAAGCTTCAAATGGCTAATAAGTATCAAGGTTGAGCATTTAAGTCTGAAAAAGGAAGGCCTGTCAAATTTGTCACCAAGGGAAAGGACTTAAACCAGATTAATTAAAACCAGGAAAAACTTGTTCAATTAATATCAGATTGAGTAAATAAAACATTTTGAAATTGACACAACCAAAGGGTCAAAAAGAATGAAAGATTTAATCTGTAAATTTCAAGATAACCCGTTTTAATTAACGCACTTTTAAATTAAGTCCTGGGCAGAAATTAGTGCATGAAAAAATGACATCCATAGTTAAATACTGTGGATAGGAAAAAGGAAAACACACAAAACAAATTTTACACGACGCGGAAATAGTTGATTTAATGATTTTCAGCCACAGTCAAAATATTAAATATACAAAATCTTGAAGTGCACTGAGACTAAAGATCTTGTTTTATTTTTCTAATCTGGGATTAATTTCATAGGTTATTTGAGAAACATAAATAAAAGCCACGTGGTGGATGTTCGTTTTCCTGGTCGTAAATTTTATAGACCCACCTTTTTTCAAACCCAAAAGCTACACTTATATATATATACCGATTTGGCATTGGTGTATAGATACTTTTGATAGATCATATATTAAGTTGTATACATTATGGTTATCGAATAAAAGCTATTAAAAAAAGCTGAGGGTTATGATTTTTTTATTTTCATAGTCGAGTCGAATGAAAATGTTTATACATCTTTATAATTTATCGACCTTATTTAGACAAAAAGGCATTCACCCTCATAAAACAATAATGCATTTCCTTGATGAATATTTGTTACTTGAATTTAAATAATAATATCGGCATTTGCAACTTGAATCCTTTTAATAGAATTTTTATTTAGTTGTGTATATTGTGATTCCAAAACACTGAGGGCTAATACCTTTTGCCTAAACAGAGACGATTTGTTTCCACAAAAGCATACTTAGGATTACGTAGATTTGAGCAGATTTCCTAAAAGAGTTACTCGAATTATATATTTAAAGATTATTAATTATTGACCCACAATACTTTAGATCATATTTTACTAGTACCATTCGGTAGCGTAGTTGGTAGCGTGCACGCTTACTAATCCGGGGAATGCGGGCTCGATTCCTCATCGGTGTCGGATTCAAAAAATCCAAAAATGCAGGACTGAATGCCCATTGGGTTGACCAATTGTCTGACAAACAATTCTTGTGAAAAATAATCTGTCAAGACAGACTTCACGTTGCGGGGATCCATATACTCCACTTTGGGAGCGAGCGTGGTATATATATATACAAAAATATACATGAGGTACAAAAAAGAATCTGTATTGTAATTAATTAGTGTAATTGTCTATATTAAAGGCAATTATATATATGTAACTAGACATGAATCGAAATAAATCGAAATGAATGCGTCAATTGTAAAATTTCATTTGATAAAAAGATTTATCTTGTCGATTAATTTCTGGTGGTCAGCCAGTCGCTTAATTTATCGGCGTACTATATCCTGCATCTCAGTATGTATTTAAAGATTTTTTATGTAACTTTTGGACTTGCAAGAGATTTATTGTATATGCTTCACAACAATCACAAGTATTTGTAATGTTGTGAGTTTGTTGCAATTGTTGACAAATAAGAGGTTTGCGTTCACCTAATTAATTTGTTATCACAGTTTTTGAAGTAGGTCAGAAAAACTTAGCAAGTATATTGTAGAGATAAACTAAATTGATGATGGCATGCAATCAACCTTTGACATACAATGTCAAAATAGTAACAAGAATCATAGATGCAAGGCGCCACTAAAACGTGATTAATTTTATCTATAAACTAGTATTTTTCAAACTTAATGCATGGACTCATCGTGAAATTAATTTTTAAACATTTTGTCCAATTTTTTAGATGTCCGCTCCCATTTCGGCAATGTGAAAACATGTCTTGAGAGATTATTTTTCATGAGAACTCATTGTCAAACAATTGCAAAACCTAAGGAGCATCCAGAGATGCATTTTCGGATTTAAAAATCTGACAGATATGGGAATCGAGCTGACATTACTCGTGACTTGAGCTCGGATTACAAGGCGCGCGTGCTAACCTCTACATTACCAGGGAGACAATTCTAGAGTTACGACGGATAAAGTTTATTTCACAATCATATATTATTTAAACTTTTTATCTTTTGGAATATGCTTAATAGCGCCCTTAAGCGCATGGCGTCCTGGGCAACTGCTCGTGTTGTCGGTATTTTGAGCCAGCTCTGATAATCTGATCATATTCAATAAAATTCGGAATAGCTATCGATATCTTTTAACTTCAGCACACTAGAGTGGGTGGTAACTTAAGTTTTGCGTAATTTATAATTACTTCTGAGATATTTCCATCAAATAAAGTAGATCTCCACGATACGCCTAGTTAAGACCGAGTAAAAGGATGTAGCGTGTGAATGAAGGGAGCACTTAGACATCTATCGACATTTATTCCATGAATAGTTTATTATAAAAGTGTATAATTAAAATTTAATGCGATTGGTTAAGTAAATAAAATATTAACATTTTTATAGATATTTGTGAAAAATTCTTCGATAAAAAGCTATATTAAACCTGAATATGAAATTTAAAAATATACAATAAGTGCAAACTTTATAGAGGCCTAGTTTTATGGTTTAATGAGTAAGGGAAGTGGAGGTGCGTGCACAAAGCGCGCGTGGACAGTGATGTGGATTCTAGGGGGATCTGGTTTGTTAGTGTTCATCATGCTTGTCGTCCATAGAAATGCAGGGGCGGCACGAGAGAGGAGGGACGCTCCCCTGCCTGTCGTAGTAGACGTCGATCCTTCTCCTCACGCTTTTACGACTCACAGGTAACGAGTTGCACATTTTTCTCTCTTATTGTACCAATACAGCTACAGTCCGCAGACTGTAAGTTCAAGACGATGATTAAGATTATGGCAGGCTACACATTATACAGTCTACGTCAACAGGTGTGTACTTTCATACTGATCGATAGGCTTATGTTACATGTAATTCTCACCTCGCATGCTGTCTCGATCATAATCATCGCCTTGGAATGACAGTCCTGGACTGTAGGTGAATTGTAGGTGCATGAGGAACATTAGTATTATGCGAAAAATTTACTGTTTGTAAGAAAGTGTCAAACCTATTAGTTTCTCTGTGCATCACTGAAAGAAAAAGATTACTGATGAGAAAACAATTATAAAACATAATTAACATATTTAAAACACTTTCATAAGTGAGTTAATTTTTTATGCACACACGTTTTAATATTTAAATTTGAATGTAAATTATGTACTTTATTTTTTATTGAAACGTATCAACTGTTTAGTCAAAATAAGCCTTTTATAAGGTTTCAGTCGACTTTTTTCTTCCGGCATGTTATATATTTATTAAAAAGTAATACGTATTTATATTTGTATTCATATTTAGAAGAAGTAGTGATGTAGTATCTCAGTTTACAGTTAGTTTTTTTTTTAGAGTAGAGTGAGAAAACTTGTTAAGCTATTATTCTGAGTGTTAAGTGTGCACAATGTTTGATTACATTAACATTTTTAAAAACACATTGTTCCAGACTGCCAACTGATGACCGCTTTATGTGCTCGGTGGG
The DNA here is from genome assembly GCA_022683975.1 of Rhyacophila evoluta. NCBI lineage: Eukaryota > Metazoa > Arthropoda > Insecta > Trichoptera > Rhyacophilidae > Rhyacophila > Rhyacophila evoluta. The sequence continues at coordinate 5,237 of JAGVSQ010010379.1, forward strand.
AAATGGTCACATAGCATCGGATGTGTTTAGTTCGACGGTCTATATGAACGGTTTGTACAATGGTGAGAAAGGAGAGAGTCACAGAGCCAGGATCCCAGCCTGGTACAATGTTCGTCTGAATTCCACTTTGAGCGGGACACCTCCGCATGGGTCATTCACCCTGGATACTGACGCTGGAGCTTTTTTTGTGAGGGTTGAACGGGAGTGGTCTACTGTGGAGCAAAGGATTTACGCCCATAGATTTTATACCAGAGCTATTATTAACCAGATTCTTATAGAAGCTAAACATAGAGCCGGTAAGTGCTTTTTATATTATAAGAATTAATTTTTATAATTATATATATAAATATATAAAAAAGCTGCGAATGATTTTAAATATTAAAAGTGGTTTGAAAACAGATTGTTGTAGAAACAGAATTTTGATATGTATGTCGACTGTGAAAAGAAAAAAAGGAGGTAACCCACACATAACAAATTTTACAGGAGGCACAAAAAACGTTTATTTAATGAACTTATGCCAAAGTCTAAATATTGAATAGACACAACCTCGAAATGCACGAAGACTAAAACTGGTGCTTTATTTACCCAATCTAATATTAATTTAATTAGTTATGTTGAAAGCTCGGCTTAGATACTAATTTGACATTTGCAGCTCACATCCTTTTGATAGGACGTGTATTATCACAATAAACATTGTGACATCGAAAAAAAAGGCATTTAAAAAAAAATGAGGGTTACGTCTTTTTTCCTTTCTACAGTCGTATTATATTACATATCAACTGTGGAAAGGAAAAAGAACGTACGCCACACAGAACAAATTTCACAGGAGGCACAAAAACGTTTATTCGATTATTCAGGCAAAGTCAAAACATTACATATAATCGACAAGGAAGTGCACGAAGACTAAAACTAGTATCTTATTTACTGAATATGATATTAATTTAATAAAATATTTAAGAAAAAAACAGTAAAATTGATTAGGTGGAAGCCCCTTTTCCTCGTCGTGAATCTCACAAGTCATCCTTTTTCAAACTTAAAAGATAAATTTAAGCACTGATTCGGCATTTTCAGCTTACGTCCTTTTGATGGAACGTGTATTAAGTTGTATATATTCAGATTATGGAATAAAAGTTTTTTAAAAAGTTGTGTGTTACGTCCGTTGTTCTTTCCACAGTCGATATAATTATGTATAACATTTTATGTTAAAACGTCCGTCAATGGATAAAACTAGTATTGTACAAAATTAATAAAAAAATATAATATGTATATAAATATAAATATATTATATAAATTTAATTTCATGAAAGTTTTAAAAATATTTATGATGATCTTCGGCCATGACTTTATCGACTTAATTAATCGGTGTTAAAATATTATTGTGGGGCGGTATCACGTATTAATATCACTAGATAGGTGACCAATCAATATTGATGCTACGTGTTACCAGCTTCTTGAGACGAACAACAATTCCAGATGTTACAGATAAATGATAAATAATGTCAAATTGGCTTCTGTCCTCCATGGATTTATATTTGTGAGTATGTGACAGGGAGAACAATAGAAAACCACAATTTTTGAAATTGGTCCATTAATCGGATATCGCATATGATCGGATGATGATGATGCTCGAAGGCAAAAATTACTTATGGCTCCTGCGGGGTAATTGAAATATTATATTACTAAATAATTATATTAACTTTTAGCGGACTGGAGGGACCACCTTGCCCGCTACGTCGATCTAAGTTTTTTACCAGGATCTGACAGTAAAGACATTGAGTTCGAGACTCCCATTGTTCTGAAGGAAGAAAATAGGGTTCTGTTTTCGGCATGTGGGAAGACCAAGATCTTAGAAGACAAACGATATCAAGCGGAACGTTCAGAAGTGTGCGCTTACTGGACATATGTTCCCGCGCGTTTGGTAGTTCCTAGAAGAGGAAAAGTTTTACATACATTTGTGATGACGGTTGATAAAGATAAACAGGTCGCTTTGAAGGAAATGACGGATGGTAGATATTTATTTCATTATTATGTCATTAATATCATTAATTTTTTTTTTATTTTCTTTAAAAAAATTGAGATATTTGATATTTAAAGGTGACATCTATTAAGATTTTACATAACTGCTAAAAATCAATTTTATACAAACAGCGACATCTGTGATGAAATGGTTTAATGTATATTTGAAATACATGTGTATTTGAAATTGGAATGGGCGTTGAAGCTTCTTTATAACTATCACATTTAATGAGAATATTGATTTAAAAATATTGTTGACATTTTAACTGTCATATTTTTGTTTTGTTGAAGATGAAATTAGTGTTACAGGAGATTGGTGACCAGCTTTTTACCAAGCATAAAAAGGAATGGAAAAGTTTACATAGGAAGGGTAAAATAACTGTTGGAGGCAATAATAATTTAGTACGTATACGTTTTATCAATCACAATTTTGAATCATCGTAAATGAAAAACTGAGTAAAAATATTCTTCTTCCAGGCGAAAGTCGTAAATGGCGTTTGGTACTATTTATTAAGTTCGTTGCCATCTTTCCACACCAATCAGCCTCAAGGAATGTTTTATGGTTTGAGTCCCGGTGGACTATCCAGGGGTGGACTGTTAAAGGATTATGAAGGTATAAATAAATCTATATAAGTTTTTATTATTTTTTCAAATTTTTTTTATTTGATTTTCCATGTTCGCCGTTTTCCGTTTCCGCTGTTGCACCATAGTTGCTTTTGACACAGTAAGGCAAGAGTTAAAGTTTGGTTAATTTTCATGATAAAATTTATAATAGTTTTGCTCAAGGCCGTTAAGCCGAGTTGCTGGCTATCTATAGCATATATTACATGTTGTGGATATATCCAAGAATTGTACAGAGCGGGAAGAGTCAAGCCATCCCACTTGGTTGACACAAAGGCGAATTTTATTACTTTAAAAAAATTTACGGCGTCATTTAGCGAGCGTGATGATCTCTTCACGTAATTTGCTTGACCAAATAAGTCTCTATTTTTTTAATTAGCTTTTTTATCATTATATTTCTTTTGACTTCAGCACACTAAAGTGCGTGACAACCTAAGTCTTAGGTAAATTATATTTACTCTCAGGAATTCCCGTCGAAAAAAGTAGGTTGCTTCTCGATATCAGACCTTCGGGATACCTCTGATTAAGAACAGGTGTAAAGACGGGGTGGGCACATATTCTTGGACATTCTCAAATAATGTGATTAGCATCCTGTTCTGGACAGTCATAAGAATATATTGCCCGCATAACAAGGCTATTGGTTGACTGGTCCAATAGCTGATTTAACTGACTTGAAAAGTTAGCCACCTTTAACTGACATACAGGGACACTGCGGATAAAATTCGCTACATAATAAAACAAGAGTTTCTTCAAGACCAAGTTGATGATGTTGGCAATCACCAACGATTTATTCAGCTAAGAATTGACAAGAGATAGATACCGTATTTTTTGTGTCCCATAAAAAATGAATCGAAAGCCACATGAAGTTTATATTTTTTTTATTGTAGGTCATAATTTCTGGGATACGGAATTATGGATGTTTCCGTCAATCCTTTTACTGTATCCACATCATGCTGAGACTTTGCTCCGGTACAGATTAGCCATAGCTCCTGTCGCTGCTGATTTGGCACGAGCTTCTAAACATGATGGACTCAGGTACAGGGCATATTTTAAATACCTGTTAGTTTTAAGATTTATGAAGAAATGTTTTAGGGATTTTTATTAATTTTTTCACTACGGGTTGAGCACTAGCCTAGACAGTATATTCTTTAAAAATAACTCATTGAATCAATCGAATCCGGATTTTACCAACCAAATGGTTAACTTAATATAAAAATTGGATCGAGATCATACACTTCTTTGAAAACCTCCTGGCTAGTGTTGTACTTAAGCTTTTTGGCCAATAAGGTGAAGGTTTTAGTTTACAACAGTATAAATCTACCAAACTTTGTGGCATCCTCACTGACCAATCGCTTAAACTATATAAATCTAGATAAGAAAAGAGCGGTTCATAATATTTTTTATGTCTAGCTTAGGTTCCCGTGGGAGAGCGCTTTAACTGGACAGGAAGTGACACAGCCATGTTGTCCGGCCGTTGCAGAATTCGAGCATCATATTTCAGGGTGTATCGCTTTTGCGGCAAGGCAGTTTGTTGCAGTTTCTTCAAATGATACATGGCTCAGGGTAAACAATTAAACACTTTATGCTTTTTACTATTTTAAAATTTTCTTTCTCTCTGCCATATCCTATGCGGAGCATATGGCCGCCACACGATGCCTTACATCAGATCATACCGGTATCATTTAATTCGGCAAAATTCCAACGTCCTGAAAGACCAGCGGGTACCATCCATAGGACGTACTCAGTGAAACTAGGAGATTCTTGCATGGCCTGGGAGGATGCAAGACAGCAGGAGGGTAACAGAGATTCCTGGAGGCAAAATTTGGCAGCCAATTTAGGGAGGACATGGATATGGAAGACAAAGTAATATATGAAGTGGAAAAAAATGCATTAGATTTTATTTTATTTTGGAATGTTTATTTAATCTTATTCGTTATCTTTGCTCTAAATAAATATCTAATGATCTCCTGAAATAAATTTGTGGATTGTTTTATTTTCTTCAAAAAACTTCAAATATAACTTACTCGCTGTTCTTCTTCTTTGGTTCTTCAAAAAGCTATAATATGTACGTAATTTATTTTTCAGGATGGAGGATGCGCTTTGATTATGGGTATTGCAGATTTTTGGTTATCCAGGGCCAATTACAACGAGACAACAAAATACTACGATATCAAAAGTAAGTAAATTGGTTATATTTATACGAGTACATATATGGCATAAATGATGAATCTTTTTGAAATTTTATTCGTTATTTCTTGTTTGAACATTGAAAAAAAAACATCATCAAAGACACATCAACGAAAAAAATTATTCCAAAATAAAATTCAAGAACGATCAGTTAATGTACGTAGCGTACTATACAATCTTTAGCTCAATTATTTTAAATAACAAAAAGAAAACGAATTATGAAATGTATATAAACCTCGATAACTCAAAACAAATATTCGTTGAGGTTCAAAGCAAGAAGTTTTATGAAGAAATTCAGAGATTATAACAGGAAAAAATCATAACTATCATTGGCTGTAAGTCTATATTTTGTTTACCAAATGTTGGCCTCTTCATTTAAGCTTTCAATTATACGAGTTCTATTGTGACATGGAAGTTATTTATTGATTTCATCAATTGTTAAAATTATTTTTACCAGATGTAATGGGTCCTGACGAAGACCACGTGAATGTGACAAACTCGGTCTTTACGAATGTTGTGGCTGGATTTTCTCTTTACTTGGCACAGTAAGTATTTTTTAATACAATACAGTGTCTCAAAGTTATATATTTTCTTACTCTACGGTACAGAAAAATATATTGAAATCAATTCCTGAAGTACAATAGTAGGAAAATGGAGATAATTGAGTGTCATAGTGATATGAAATAAAACAGCAAGCGTTCAGATTTGCCAAAGATGGACAGTAATACAATCAAAACGAGGAAATTTATAATATTAAAATACAATTTATGACTCTAATCCATACATCGATTGATAAAATTGTCAAATAGTTTTGTCACAAAAAGTTCAAGATGTTGAAGTACTATTAATTTAGATTTAAAGGTTATTAAAGCTGTAAAAAAGCTGCGAACACAACGTAAATCTATGAGTGCAATTAAGAGAGCATCACCATAACTTTTCATAAATATTTTCAGGTATGTTTCCTGTTTATGTGGTTCTCGTCCTCCACCAAGGGCGAAAACCTGGGGTGACGTAGCCGCGCGTATCGCACTCCCGATGGATTCGGTCCTCAATTACCATCCACAGTTTACAGGTTATCAAAGACCCGACAGAATCAAGCAGGCAGACGTGGTACTGCTTGGATTTCCGTTGCAATATTCTATGAACGAGTCAGTATCAAATGTTTATTTCAATTAATTATCATCTAAAAAAAATATTTTATTATTATATCTTCCAATATTATATCAACTGTGGAAAGTAAAACGGACATAACCCTCAGTTTTTTAAAAGAACGTTTTTTTTAGACAATCACGATATTTTTATTATATTTTTATCAAAAGGATGCAGATGCCCAATTAGTATCTAAATTTAGCTTTTAAGTTTGGAAAAAGGATGGATGAAAATCGACTTCCACCACATCGACTTCATTGGTATTTGTTGAATAACTTATTAAATCAATGTTAGATTAGGTAAATAAAACACTAACACTGTCATCGTGGACTTGTTGACAGGGTTGTATCTTCATCAATTCATTAGGTAGACTTTTTTTGTGCCTCCTGTAAAAAAAAATCCGTGTGGGTTACGTCTTTTTTCCTTTCCACGGACGATGTAAAATCGATTATGTGAAATTTCATTCTTTACAATATAGGTCAACACGAGCTAACGACTTGGCATATTACGAACGAGTTACAAGAGAAAATGGACCGGCTATGACCTGGAGCATGCACGCGGTTGGCCATTTGAGGCTTGGCGAATATGCAAACGCAGCATCACTTTTTACGAAAAGCTATCAAGGATATGTAAGAGAGCCCTTCAAGGTGAGCTTTGTTTATCATTATCTATGTTTATTTTCTATATACACCAAATATCTTGAAAATACGCTGTTTATCTAATTAATGCAAACTCTCCACTATTCAATAATGGTGTGCAAATTTGGGTATGATGAATTGAGTATCGAAACCATTTTTCAGATCTAAAATAGTGTATGTTCAGTAAGAGAAATCGTCCCGACTCACGGGTGAGTCGTTGTCTTACAGCACAGTCATCGCCCGACTCACCGGTGACTCGTTGGCGTTTATACTGTTAAAGATTTTGTTAGTGCTTGACTCAAATTCATAAATTTTCTTGTATTTTTACTCTAGATCTCTTATCGGACAGATGTTTTATTGAAGAGGTATTAATTGTCATTTTGCATGACGTAATCATTATTTAAAAATTTCTCCTCGTTTCAGATATGGACAGAGTATAGAAAGCCACGAATTGGCGCTGTAAATTTCTTAACAGGAATGGGGGGCTTTCTACAAGCCATAATATTTGGCTATGCCGGAATTCATATACACTTGGATAAAATAGAAATAATCAGACCTCAATTGCTGCCACAGTCTACGCGGTTAAAGATAGATGGTATGTTTTAATTACTTGAATTATTATTTATTTTATACAGGGCCGTACCGTTCTATGAGGCAGAGAGGAGCCTGTATTAGGTAGCACTGCAAGGCAGGGGGCATACGCAACGAAATCAATATAAATGCTAGAGGCGCACGAATTATGCGGGAGCCCAACATATTATTGGAGGCGCTTAATCTGAAGAAAGCGTGAAAGCTAAAAAAAACGTTTAAGTGTCGGCATTTCAAAGACTTGTATCATACTGAAAAAATCTGCAGCAGGGCCCTGACTTTATAAACATATATCGATAGCTTTAAGTGCAAAATGCTAACTCAATTTTCAGCTGAAAAATATTTAATAATTCCAACATGTTGCATCATGGTATATGCATCTCCCGTAGTAATTTAATATCTCGTAATTTAAATATATTGAAATAGGTCCATTGTGTTCTGAGATCTAAACTCCAAAATAAATTTTATTTAAACCATGTTCGCTGCTAAAGTGGAGCATAGAAATCTTCATAGAATAAAAATATC
>JAGVSQ010010381.1:0-12958 GCA_022683975.1 Rhyacophila evoluta
TGTGTTAGTGTGAGCACTTCAATGTATGCGCAGATGTCATGTGTGCAGTTGTCTGATTATCACGTAATTCTCTATATAGATATTGTGTGTTTTACTTAGCAAAGCAGTGTTCTAAGTAAATTAATATTGATCATAAACAGTTGATTGTTTATTAAACTTACAGTCTTATTTTTTTAATCGAAATATTTTTCAGAAACTTTATATTTTACAAGAAAAGTCGTTTATAATTCCTATTAGACAATATATTCGGAAATTATATATGGATTGCATTCATTCCTACCGATTTTCAATCATTAATAAATACATTATTTGAAATCACATACTGTGTACACCTGATTATCCATGCCGATTCCAGGTAAAAGGATCCCGGATAATTAAAAACCAGAGATAGTCCGTGGTAAACAAATGTAATATGGATAATTGACAACCCTAAAAAAAAGCTCAAAGAAAAATGGTCACTCAAATTTGCGATCAAGAAAAAGGACTTCCACAACATCAACTTTATTGGGTTTTCTTAAATAACTTATTAAATTAATATCAGATTGGGCAAATAAAAAATTTCCCAGATATTTTCTTTTAATTAATAAAAAAAAAAAATAAGAAAAAGTAACAAACCGGAAAAAACGATTTTCCAACATTTTACCAAACTGCATTTATGGTAGATAAGAACTAAACGACTCCAATATACATTTTAGTGCCTGCTGTAAACTTTTTTCTGTGTGGGTTACGTCTTTTTTATATAAAACATAGTTTTAAATAAAAACATCAATCTGCTTTACTGTATGGGCGTTTGATTCCAAGTTGGCACGGTGTATGATGGAGCCGTAGAAACGCTCGTCTGAAGAGTGAGGAATACAACACAGATCTGGCTGATTTACGACGACCAGAGTCAAAAGAGATTTCACCCTTAACGGTACCAAGTCGTCCCGCCAGATATGTTATATTAGAGGTGCACACATCCAAGTAAGTCGTACAGGTACACGATTTACGCACACACTTCCACCACCTTCTCACTTCTTTACGGCCATTTAAAACCTGGGCTTCTGAATCTTCACACAGCAGCCTCCACATCTCTCATACCTTACGCATTAAAATAATTCAATAATTCACAACTAAACGGAAATTTACTTGATATCCAGTCGAAATTGTCGGCGTCTTCTAGATGTACGTTTATAAGACGATTATTAAAAAAAATACATTCCAATGTATTTTCTATAATAATACACTTAGTAAAGTTATTAATTTGGAAGAAAGGACGATTTAAAATACTAATAAATAATGAGTGACAAAATTCGTATGTTGAAAATGATACTAACGACTTGCATACACGATAAAAGTAGCTGTTATAAGTAAAAATAATTATAATGGCTGACACTTGATTATTTAGCTTTGATTTTGGAAGAAATTAGCTTAAATTTTGTGATGAGGTTACGTTTGTAGAATATAATTATATGAAATGTATTTTCAAGCGCGTTGTTTGTGTAATTGTAAATGATAAAAATAGTTACAATTGCCCTTCACAGATGGGTCTTACGTGACGTTACGTCACTACGTGGAAATATCTACTCTAGGAGTAATATGAATCTGGAAAATATGAAGATTTATTTTGACAGATTTTTTTTCAAGGGAATTGTATTATATTCCGCCATTAAAGATATATATGATATTACAAAAATAAATATAATAATTCCGATGGCAAACACTTTTTTCGATTCGTGTAAATTTTCCTATTATGTGATACGATATAACATAATTTACGAAGAAATTTACATAGCCGTATCTATTCTGAAGATATATTGCAATGAACCGATCGCTTTCAGCAGTTCTCAGCAACATAACATAAGTATTGGTATTTCGGAATTTAGCACCCGAACGGTTAATATATCGAGTGCCGAAAAGAAAAAGGACGTAACCCACATAGAACAAAATTTTCGGGGGGCACAAAAAACGTTGATTTACCGATTTTGAGCCAAATTAAAAACATTACATAAGTACAGCCTTGTAGCGGATGAAGACTAAAACAGGTATTTTATTTACTTAATATGACATTAGTTTCATAGGTTATTTAAGAAAACCAATAAAATTCATTAGTTGCAAGCCTCTTTTCCTAATTACTCACTAATTTAACAAGCTTTCTTTATTTCAAACATAAAAGCCACATGAAAATACTCATATGTCTTTTTGATAGAACGTGTATAAAGTTATATACATTGTGATTATCGAAATAAGCTATTTTGAAAATTTGATGGTTACGTCTTTTTCCTTTCTACAATCGATGCAATTGTAAACTAACAAACGTTGAAATTGCGTGAGGGTGAATATACATTTTTTTAATACGTTTCAAATGCATATGATGTATCGGAAAATATATTGAAAAATAACACGGCTTAGATTCTGCGGACCACGTTTTGAGTATAGATAGTGTTGTCAGGTAAATGCTACGTACGTACCACAGGTAACCACTGTCAAAAGCCAGCTAGGCTCTCTTGGCAACATCGCCAACCATAGATAACAACTGGGCTCGAATAGTGTAGATATATTATAATAAAAACTAAAACCAAATTCGCTATTATCATTCGCCAACAAATCTAATTTCATTTACTGTATTAACACGATTATATGACGTCATCTTTAATAAGACATACCATTATTTTAAATAGCATTATAAATAATAAACAATAACAATTAGAACAAAATTTATTACAATAAATACGTATATTAATATGTTCAATAAAGTATTTAACTTATATTCTCAGAGTCGCGCCGTTTTAATGCCCATTTGCACCCCACAAGAGCGTCTCAATATAATGAGCGCCTTTTTATAAGAAAAAATAAATAAATTCGTCAATATTTTCTACATGCAACGATATTTAGATAATTACAGTATACTATAAAAATATAATATGCTTGTATAAAGTCCTTTGTGGGCTAGAACAAAAAATGGGCAAGTTTTAAATCAGTGTAAATATCGATTGTGGAAAGGAAAAAGAACGTAGCCCACAAAGAATGGAGGCACAAAAAACGTTTATTTAATGATTTTGGGCCAAAGTGAAAGCTTTAGTTAGACATAATCTTGAAGTGGATGAAAGCTAAAACTGATGTTTTATTTACTCGATATAATATTTCTCCAATAAGTTCTTCGCTTTTTGGTGGTCGCAAATTTTACAAGCCATCCTTATTCCAAGCTTTAAAGTTAAATTTAGACTCTTATTCAGCATTTTAAGCTTACATTCTTTTGATATAACATATATTAAGTTGTATACATTGTGATTATCGAATAAAAGCTATTTTGAAAAATTGAGGATAATGTCCTATTTCTTTCGTCAGATGATATATAAATAGGTGATTCAAAAAAACTTTTTGTTCAAAAGCGACTCTAGCACACGGTGTGGAACTGTACTGACTTTTTGTGTAATGTCTTCATTAGCTTTATCTTAAACTTCTTCAAATTAAATGTCCAACTTTTTGAAAGTTCTCGCTGAATACGTCTTTTCATAAAATACAAGACTGTCGAAAATAATATACTACATTAAATAAGGTATAATATCTACTAAATTGAATGCGTCGTCTTCCATTACTTCAAGTCATTATCATGGTGGTCGCATTTTTGACAGCAATGATAAAACGTCATCGCAAAGTCCGAAATACATTTTTTAACTTCAGTACACCCATGTTCGTGGCAATCTAATTCTTGAGTGATTTATATTTTCTTCCAGGATAATCCCGTCAAATTTAATAGAACTCTTCTTGACATCAAAGCTCCGGGATACGTCTAATAAATATCAGGTGCAAGGCTAAATCGATAGTGGACACATGTATGTAATAGGAAAAAAACGTGCGTCGTATTCGAGATTTTCGTATATTTCCAATGTGACTATTTTTTTAGGATATATTTAACAGCATCGTTTTTTTTCAAATATGAATTGAATATATTATATGGTACTATATTGTTGCAAGTATGATGAAAATAAAGTTACTTAGTTTACTGAGAATCAGGTATTTTCTTAAAAATCATTAGAAATCTTTTGACGTATCTAAACGCCATTAGCAAACATTTTGATCACCATTTTGATAAACTGAATTTGTCATAGATTTCTTATTCTCTTGTGATATCCAAATCAATTCAGTATTAAAATATTTATACAAAATTATTTGCAGCTAAGGATCTACATTATGTTAAAAAAGAAAACAAAAATGTATTTAAGTTATTTATATTGATATACAAACTGCCTGATTTTGAAATAAGCTTGTGAGATATTCAAAACAAAAGAAATCCATGTGCATACAAAAAAATTGACAGTGCTACAATTATTGCGTCATCGCTTGAAAATCGTAGACCATGACCTACGCGTAAATGTACACGTATACTATGGTGTAGCTAACAGTGACAATGAACGTTGTGTATTTAACTTATAAATCATAATAAAATGTAACAGACTGGTAATTATTAAATTTTATTAATTAAATCTTTTTTATTATTAATATACAGGAATCATTACGTGTATGAAATAACATCGACTGATGAGTAACTTTTGGGCCACTTCTGTAGGAAATGTCAACGTTACCTACAATGGTGGAGATATACTGGCTGAAGAGATGGAGAACTGTAAAGTGACATACGAAAGACCGTTTTGTAGGTGATAATGGACTTAAATGGTAACATTGTGACATTTCAATTACACATATTTGAGAAATTTTAAAATGTGTTGCCCGATCAAAGTTGATCTTACTGACTTTGTATTTTAAATTAGACAAAGGTTCTACAAAAACCTAATTTAGATACAAGCTTTACATTTAAAAATGAATATTATATCTTCTCAGTTCATTTAAGTTTCATTTAATTGATATATGATTTTAATGACAGTACTTAAAACATATATCGGACACGATTTTGCTTAAAAAATAATAAACAAGCCATGTGTTTAATCTATATAATAAACTCAATCATATCGTATATTTCCAATACACTGAAGTACCCGTGTTCTACATACTCGTAATACCATTAAATAAACGGATGAAAAACACTGCAGTATTTAACGTGGAAGAAAGATTTGCAGAAAAAAATGAACCAGTGGTAAGAAGTTACAGCTTAAAATGTTTTCATAACTATTGAAGCTCTCTTATGTATTTATAAATACAATATATTGCCGACGTTTTTAATGTGATTTTCATTTTCCGTTAAAAAGACTTTCAGATTATCACATATATTTTCTAAGCATAGCAAAATTTGACACTTCTACCGTGTTATGTAAATTAAAATATACGTTTATATTGATTCGATCAAAAATAAAACAATATGTAAACTTATCTTAACAGACTGCCTGCCAGTCATGATCAGCAAATCACTCCATCAGTTCAGTATTCAATCTTGGATATTTCAATTTTATAAATCTTTATTCGGCTGTAAGATTTGAAGTCCCAAGCTTCGACACGGAAACGTATGCTCTTACCAATATGATCTTATCAACTACAAATACAAAAATGATTAGAATTTAAAAGTTCATAGTTTAATATATGGTTAAGTTGAGATAGAGTTTAATTTATTAGACAGTTAGAATTGCTCCTAGATAATATAATGTCACGTCTTTACGAGTATGTATCGTAGACAGAATCTTCTTATAGTTCTAGCAATTGGGAAATATCAAGCGAAATCTTTAGTTTTACTGTCAATCTTCTTCTACTGCCATATACGCTATCATATTGCTGCAATATGGGGCTTTCAGACCCCTCAGTTGTCTTGCATCCTTGCCAAGACATGCCAACAACTCTTAGTTCCATCGAGTACGCTATATAGATGGTACCCGCCGGTCTTCTAGGACGCCTAAATCCCACCGGTTGGAAGAGACAACCAAGGTTCAGACTTTCTGGAGGCATCCGTAGTACATCCCAGCGCAGCTGCATGATTTTTTAGATGACACGGAGGTACCTCATCCGCTCTTTTATCTCCATGTTCTTAATCATTCGTAGTCATTCCATCTCACTCCCAGTATTCGACGCAGGAGTATTCTTAACCCGTCACGATTTGCATTGCAAAGTCTACGTAGTTTATTATAGTAATTGGCATTACTGTAGGATACGTTTCCGAATAGTATACCCATGTCTATATATTTAGTTTTCCTAATGTTAATGTTTTATAAGTATACTTAAAAGGGGCACTTAAATTGCCCGGGATGCCAGCAACTATAGGTGCTGGCAATGATTATATGTATGTATTGCAAGAAAAATCACTAAATTTGACCATATTAAATATTTTGTCATGGTGAAATCACATATGTAATATTGCCATCATCCAAATCAGGTTTTAGTTTATGAGAATCCTTTCCATTAATCTCCATTACACGTCGTTAATTTCCAAATTACTGTTGACTGATTGCTTTGACTTTCTTATTGACACTATCTAACCATCCCAAATTACCGAAGACCAACTTCTACTGCGACCAGTAACCATAGATTATTCAATAAATCCCATGGATAAAAGTTTTATCCAAAGCATTTCTATATGAAACCCATTTTTTAAAGTTAATAATTAAGTAAAATAACAAATGCTACGCCAATTTCACATGTTATAAATTGAATAAGGTTTTGGGGTAAATTCGACTTTTTTATTGATACCAGATCCTTCTTTAGCTATCACTTTAGGATTCTCTGCCATCCGATAGTTTTTCTCAACTTTATCGAATATGTCCTGTGACTAAACCCGATCGTCTTCCATGACATGGGATTCCTGTCAAGTCGGACGAAGAAGCAACTATGATTTATACACTACGGATTCGTTTGCAGCACGTATCCTAGATACTTGCGGTCTCTTTTTATGACTTTTAACGTAACAGAGAACCGATTTGTTTAATTTTCATCTCCGAGCTTAAAATGTTATGTGGAAAAACAATAAATTAAAGAGTATTATAAAATATATACAATTAATGTAAAACGGAAACTGAGGTTAAATTGTATTAAAATTTAAAATACAATATACTAATATCAATATCGACTGCAGAAAACTAATGTTTTATTTATCCAATCCCATGTTTCACTCAATTTCATAAGGCACAAAAACGTTTTTTAAATAGGCACAACATTAAAAAGCTTGAAGACTTAACCCGGTGTTATTATCCAATCTGATGTTAATTTAATAAGTTATTTATATAAGAAAAATCAATAAAATTGATACGATAGATGTTCTTTTACTGTCGCAATTTTCATTGGTCATCTTCTTTTAAACTCAAAATCTGAATTTAGATACTAATTTGTCATTTGCAGCTTACATCTTTTTGATATGAAGTGTATTCAGTTGTATACATTGTGATTAAATAAAAAATATATTTTGAAAAAACTGAGGATTACGTCCTTTTTTCTATCTACAGTCGATATAGTGGATTATAAAAGTGTCTATTTTAATGTAGTTTTAACGATATTGTTTACTAAATAATAATAAAATATGACGTATTGTTTGTGTTAGTTCATTTTAATTGTCCAATAGATTTGTATTTTTGATTACAAACTAAATAATGTACAAAAATGTGTGTTTAAAACTATCGACAATGAAAAAATATTTTATATGTGCTTCTAATTAATATATATTTTTTGAATATATATAGTAAAGACGATTTTCATTTTTATGATAGCTCTCGTCGCGAATTATCAATGGAATTGATAAATATTTTTTATTATCTACCATTCGTGCACAGCCATTAATATAAATGGCAACGTAGCATGAAGCCTCTCTCACCTGGCTGGTCATTGGGGGGATATAGTCACCTGCGAAGATCATACCGAAGCCGATTGCCGGCATGCACGGTTAGTGAGGTCTTCCGCGTCGGCCTACCACCGCGATCCTCAGGACTCACTTCCTTGACAAACCAACGGGACATTACGCCATCGCATGTACACCTAGTGAACAAAACAGTGCCGACAGTGAAACGTGGTTATTATAAAATTACCCACAGTGAGGTTTTAAACGATTCATATCACCATAACGCAGGTACAAAAAGTCATTTTGTACTGTGCTACTACATTGTTGGACTATATAATCATTTGAATGTTTGTATACACGTGGCATATACACAATCCGCCAAATTATACACACGGATAAAAATATACAAAAACATTGCACCTGTATACATTTTAAGCACGGCTCCTATTTTAAAATGTGAAATTATTAATACCCACACATAATTATTTACAGTTTAAAAGTATCATTGTAAATCCATAACCCTTGTTAAAACATCAAATATTGCCTGTTTATATATTTAATAATATTTTATCAATACATTTTGACTTGTATTTAACATAATTATTCCCATTTTCAAACTAATATAACTCATTATATATCGTTTATACGTTGTCTATGACTTTTGAAGTTAGTCTACCGTGTTCTTTACCTGTGTATACCGTCATACATAACAGTGAAAGCGACTTACACCTGACGGAGTTTGTCTCATTATGGCCTGTTTTAACTGTTTATTGTAAATAACATATTTTCGCTTATATTTCAATCAATTCCATCTAATTTCCGTATTCAATTTACAAATCATTATCAAAATAAACATAATAATAGTTATTAAATACAGTTATTTATTTGTACACATCGCAACGTCGTGGTAAGTGCAAAGTTTCTATTAAGTTCGTGATTTAATTGTGAGATAGCTGCAAAGTCATGTTTCCAATAATTTAAAAGTCAAGTTTTATTTAAAACTATTAACTTAATAATTAAAAAGACACAAATCAAACAATTAATAAATTCCACATTATTTACATTGTCAAAGTCAAGCGTCAATATTTGCTAGTTATTTGGCTGTACAGTATTATTGCCATCTATGATGTATTGGAAAATTTAAATGACAACCAAAAACAGTAAAATTTTATTTCAATTTATTATATCGACTATGAAAACGAAAAAAGGACGTATTCCTCAGTTTTCTCATAATTGATTTTTTCGATAATTACAATGTACAACGTAATACACGTTCTATCAAAACCATGTAAATTGCAAGTGTCGAATTAGTATCTAAATTAAGCTTTCAAATTAAAAAAAATGGATGACTGGTAGTTTTTTTATATTATGTACGCTCCTAAAGTGAAGCATATGGATCTGCACAGAGTGAAAATATCCACTACGAAAGCGGAGTATATGGATCTCCGCAATGCGAAGACGTCTAAGCAGATTAATTTTCAGGAGAATTGTTTGACAGATAATCAATCTCGATCCAATGGGCAGCCAGTCCTGCATTTTTAAAATCCGACAGATGAGAAATAGAGCCCGCTAAGCTAACCGCGAACTCTACCAACTACGCTACAGGGAATAGCTAGTAAAATTAGCATCCAGGAATATTTCCACCACATAAACTTAATTGATTTTTTTTAAATAACTTATTAAATTAATATCAAATCAGGTAAATACAACTCAAGGTTTAGTTTTCATGGACTTCAAGGTTGTGTATATTTAACGTTTCGACTTTGGCCTAAAATCATTAAAAATACGTTGTATTTTGTGCCTTCTGTAAAATTTGTCCTGTATTAGATCCTTCATTCTTCATTTCCACAGTCGCTATTAACAAAATGAATCTTTAACCCTTGATACTTTGAAACTACGTGCAAATTCGTATATTATACGCACTTACCGTGTTTTTACACTCGCCATACAATACATGCACTCAATTAATAACAGTTTTTTTTCTTTACATTTTAAAATATTTCTATAAATAATCTGTTGCTAACATCTCAACGTTTGCGTGTTTTTTCCAACATGAAAGTCATTGTCTGGTACAAAGTTTCCCCGATTAGTAATTGATTGGTTAACATTTTTATAGATTTATTAACTACATAGGATGCAATGTATCAATATTGTCTTCATACAATACAACACATATCAAACGTAGAAATAAATGCAAGCCTCATTTTTTTTAAAGTGCCCCTTTTCAATAATCACAATGTATACAACTTAATACACGTTCTATGAACAGGACGTAAGCTGCAAATACAAAATTAGTGTCTAAATTTAACTTTTAAATTTGAAAAGAGGATGACTTTATGAAGGAAAAGGGACTTCTACTACATCAATATTACTGACTTTTCTTATATGACTTATTATATTATTATCAGATTGTATAAATAAAACATCATCATTAGTCTTCGTGGACGTTAAGCTAGTGTCTATCTCGTATTTTGACTATGGCTCAAAATCATTAAGTATACGTTTTTTGTGCCTCCTGTAAAATTTGTTCAGTGTCGGTTACGTTGTTTTCCTTTTCCACAGTCGTTATAATATAGTATTCACTTATCTATGACAATGTGGTTTTTATTGAGTTTTTGAAGGCAGCACAATAAAAAAACTAATTCTAAGTAGTATGCTCTGCGCACACTCTGGCGCTCGCCAACCAAGGTTTTGGGAAGCTGCTACTGGGACACTTCTGGGAGTTTTGAAGAGCGTTAGTTACGCCATGGTATACGTCCGTATAATGGGTGTGGCGTGTAGTGGAGGGGAAAGCAAGTATGCTTGTATTCTACTTGTTTACGCCTGTCGCAGAAAATCACATGATATTTTATTTTGTGCAACTTTATGCGATCACAAATATAGTATTATTAAATATTGTTTTTTATGACATATTTTTTATTATATTCTGTACATGCCAGATTGCTTAGTCTCCTCAGTAGCATACATGTTATCGAGCGCGTCTAGCATCTGTGGAATGAAGGTTTGATTCCCACACCTGCTGGATTTAAAAAATGACTGGAGTCTTATTGAGTTAAGCAATTGTCTGGCAATCAATTATCGTATAATCTGTTAAGACATGTCTTTACATTGCAGAAATTAATATGCTCGATTTTTGGAGTGAATACATAATTCTCAGATTTTTCAAAATAGCTTTTTTTCGACACAATAAAATTATTAGCTGAAAATCTAATTCATAATTCTAATCGGTATGTAATTTTATTTTTAAAGTTGAAGAAAGGATGGTATGTTAATTTCAAGCCAGGAAAAAGAACTCCCATCACTTTTTGTGCCTCCTGTAAAAAAATTTCTCCGTAATTCTACGTCCCTTTTCCTTTTCATAGTCGATATATATATATATAGATGCGGCGGTGCGACCCTGCATTTACAGATATATATATGTATAAAGACAGGACCGCATCGTACCAATGCCCAAATTGTCCACAACCCAAGGGCATCTAAATATCAATGACGGTGTTTTATTAGAAAAATAATATTAATTTGCCACTATTTTCTACATGTAATAAAATTAGCATAATTAAAACAAATAATTGTCTAAAAATATATCTTAGAAAAGAGCTATAAAGTTGAAAATATTTGTGCTATATAAATCAGTGAAAATATGCAAGCAAATGGTGAAAAAACTGTTTGCATAAGGGCGCCTCGAACCCACGGCGCGGCATTATATATATGGCAAATCATTTTTAGCTATAGAAAATAAAAGACCGAGTTTTCGACACTGCCTTGCTGAATTCTTGAAAGATTCTTTACCGCTTCTTAATTTTAAATAATTGATATAATGATATTATTTTTACTATTAAATGTATCTCAATTTACGGACATTAAAAGTTTATTACTTTATGCATAACTGGGTCAATATGTTCTGCATACATTTTATAAGACTTAGTTATTATTATTTATTACTTTTGAATAGACAAAAATATAATACTGCTGTGAGCAAAATTTATAATATTATGTAGAAATCGTGCGTTCGTGTTAATTTGAGTGTCTTCAAAAAACCATAAACAATATTTCGTGACCAACAAACGTTGAATATTTTGATCAAATCCCTCAGTTATAATATCATGCGAGCAACGAATAATACTTATAAACTTACTTACTTTAAATTGAATCTTGAACAGCAACATTAATCTAAAATTATGTATCCGCCGTAAACCATATATTACAATCAATTTGACAGATATCTATATAATATAAAATAGAGTGAGAATTTTATATGTGTACTTCATTGCGTTCTATATTTTTATCATCATAAATATTTTCAAAATTTGTTAAAAAGATTTCGTTTTAGAAATGCTCTCTTACATGTCGACTGTGGAAGGGAAAAGAGACGTAACCCACATAGAATTTTTGAGCCAACCCCAAACATTATAGAGGTACAGCTTTCAAGTGCACGAAGACTCAAATCGGTCTTTTATTTACTTAATGTAATATAAATTTAATAAGCTATTCATGAAATACCGATAAAATTGTTAAGGTGGAACCTTTTATTCCTGGTCCGCAATTTCATAGGCCATCGTTTTTTCAAACATACAAAGTATCTTTATTTTTGTCATCATAAATATTTCTTTTCAGATTTTTTTAAAAAAGATTTTATAGACGATTTCGTTTACATATTGACTGTAGAAGGGAAAAGAGACGTAACCCACATCGAATTTGTGAGCCAAAGTCAAAAATTTGCACAGCAACAACCTTGCGTGAAGACTCAAACCGGTCTTTTATTTACTTAATATGATATTAATTTCATAAATTATTAATGAAATACCGAAAAATTGATTATATTAATGGTTTTAGTACTGGTTACTAATTTCATTAATTCGCGAATTTCAGCTTTCATCATTTTGGTAGAACGTGTATTAAGTTTTATATATTCGAATTATCGAATAAAATTTATTTTAAAAAATTGAAGTTTACATCCTTTTTCCTTTCCATGATGGACGAGGGAGGTAGTTCTAAGGAGAAGAAAGGATAATATTTTGAACGAGTATTTATTGTATAAAATAGCCATATTGTATCTTTTTCAATGTTTATTTTTGTTTTTAACACTTTCGAAAATAATTTTGTCTACTGGTTTATATACCATATGATTCTTCTGTAGTAAAAATACTTGTTCAAAATATTCTCCGTAGAATTTTGGTATAGTGGAATAAATTCACTTTGGAATTACACCCCTCATATCAGGGGTTCCCAACCTTTTTGTACTCTAGAGCACATTCTAAAATATCGGTA
>JAGVSQ010010382.1:0-12958 GCA_022683975.1 Rhyacophila evoluta
GAATGTATTCGGCGGAGTTACGGGATGCAGGTATGACCTGGGAGGATGCAAGAATTCTGGCGGGCGACAGAGATTCTTGGAGGCGGCACCTGGTGTCCATATGCTCCACTGAGGGAGCGAATATGCAAGAAGAAGAGGAAGATTATTGTTGTAATCTGCATAGTATACTATACTGCAGTAGTTAAATATTTGTCAAGATGCACAATCCCATGTAAAAAAGTGTCGTAATGTAAATTCATACACACCTAGTACAGCAGAGGGCGTTACCTGGTATCTAAATTTGACCCGTATTACAGTTAATAATAGTTTTAATTTCCGTTAGTCGCCTATTCCGCAAGATTCCCTGTTCCATTTCGCACGTTAATTATTTGAAAACCTTTTCGTCGCCGGGTCCGTCCGAGTGACAAACTGGATGAATTACTGGAAAACTTGTAACCCTCATCCATATGCTTTAGAGACTTTAGACATCCGGATTTACCGAAACGATAATCAGAGAACGGAACAAAGTGTAACGTAATATTAACGGAAAACTGGTTTTGGAGATTTCTTTCGTATTAAAACGTCAAAATACGGTTTTAGTAAATACCGTTTGTCTCCACGTTTGTCATGTTATTATAAATGATAAAAAATATATAAGTTACAATCTCTTGAATATACAAAGCAAATAGGATTTTGTTAAATTAGATATCCATTCAAACGTGCTTTTGTTCGATAGGCATCGCAAAAAAAATATTCTCACTTCATCAGTTATTTAGTTTTTAACATATCTGATTTTTTTATACCGCATAAAACAGGTTTGACAGCAATTGCTAACTAATTTAATTGTTAACTCACAAAATATCCTTGTAAAATCTCTTAAACTTAATTGAGTAGAAAAAGGTATCGAAATTCATGGTATATACCAATGATCCAAATAAGCTGTATATATACTACGTGTTGACGATTGATGTTCACGGCGTATTCTGAGGATACGGTGGTATGACTTCGTTAACAATGAAGACATACGAAAACGGAATATGTAATCACTCACTACTTTAAGACTAAAGTTGCGATGCTGGATATGACTAGGCTATGTATGTATTGCGAGTCTCTTACTACTATCTACAAAGTATATTCAGCGGAATCCCGGTACGCTGGCATGGCTAGGGAGGACATACAAATACTGGTGGGAGACGACGAACCTCGGTAGCTCCATATAGTGTACATATGGTACACTGAGGGTGCAGATATGGAGAAAGAAAGATGAACATATGTTAGAATGTCTATATTAAATTTATTCACGCCATTGCATGCTAAATAATGTGTGTGGATCCAATAAACAATCTTTAGTATAATGAAAGATGAAATGTTATAGCTTATATATTAAATTCTAGACGCAAGAGAATTTTAATTTCGCAAAGAGAGAGTAATATATACTTATATTTATTTAGGAATCTATATTTTTTACGTATTCGTGCTATAAATCTTTTAAAATTACTATCGAAATCACCGCATGATTAGACGATCATGATCGACCTCGTGTACGCTGATGTAAAACT
The DNA here is from genome assembly GCA_022683975.1 of Rhyacophila evoluta. NCBI lineage: Eukaryota > Metazoa > Arthropoda > Insecta > Trichoptera > Rhyacophilidae > Rhyacophila > Rhyacophila evoluta. The sequence goes on from JAGVSQ010010382.1 coordinate 1,539, forward strand.
TCATAATGTATTACATGGTGGATGGACCATTTACCATAAGTTTATTGTAAGAATTTATCAAATAAAAGTTTGGACTAACATTCTATGCACTGAGTGAGCGCATACCTGGCAGGAGTAGTGGTAGAGCGCTTCGTCCAAAGCCAGGTGAGCATATATGTATTTCTTTCAAAAATAAATCTAATACATGAAGTAATCAAATTGATTCCAAACTATTTGACTTCTCAGTTCTTAAAACGGGCATGGCGGTTTTGTTTCTAGGCTGTCAGATTCGAGTTTAAATCCATTTGTTCATCTGGATAGATATTGCAGGGCTTTCGTTACTGCCTGTATGTATACTGAATGAAAATAAAAGGCTTTAGCCGCTCTCACTCACATATTTATTGCTATTTTGCATCCCTGTTACCTTCGCTCTGCCGCCGCCGCCGCTCTGCTATCATGCCCGCGACCTCAGACCGTATTCCATTACAGCCTATTAACAAAGTGTTCTTATTTTTGCGGCGTTTCTTCAATATTCCGATTGATTTATAGAATGTGTACTGCTTTCTAGTCATAGCAATCGTTTTCAATTTTTCCTATTATATTTTCCGTTCGACGTATTCTAAAAATATCTTACATTTTAATATAAAATATATATATTTCAAACTGTTTCCCAGATAGTTGTTTTTTATTAACTCAGAACTGATTGCAACGTAATTTATTGCAAATTATTGGTAAACTGTGTAGTAATGGAGTGCATTCAGGTTGATCTGATCATTTTTTACATATACCATGTGACGTAAACATAATACAAACCCAATAACAAAGGATATTTGATTTGTTTACTGTCTATTAAAGAATTAGATAAAATACCGAACAAAAAATTCAAGGAAATTCATACATTATTATTATATTTCTTGTTGATTATTAAGTACCTAAATAAAATAAAAAAAACGAGGTTTTCTTTACAATAGACACGCTGTTATCCAACATTCCAAGAATTTTGTAGGATGTTTCAATTGACATGTTTAAACATTTTTTTTTGTTTATCTTGTATACACAAGAAAAATAATAACATTAAGGGGAAAAAAATAATAAATATACAATCGTGTTTGTTTGAGTACATGTTTTTTTAAAAATTTTATCTTCATCTTATGATAACTTATTAATTTGTCTACATATACATGGCGTATTTACTCTTTAAACATAATATTTTTACCATATTATTACTTCCAAATGTTGATCACATAGTTGCCTACAATTTATAGACTAATCTTTGTAGATTATTCTCGATGATGCTATTTACAATGCGTAGATACACTTTAGTAAAGGCCGATGGGCTGGGTAATTTGCAAATAATTATATGTCGTGAAAGGTTCCATGACAACTGCGCGTAAGACAATTGCGCTGACACACAAGTGATCACAAAGAAATATTATGAATATAAAATGGATTAACGTATTTGAAGTGTAGGTAGATTTATATATTTTATTTTAAACAATGCATACTTAAATATTAAACAATACATAAAAAAGATTGTAAGGGGAGGCTTAAATTTGGAATTCGCGACACGTATTTTTTCGGCTGTCTGTAATTTTCTCGGAGAATAACGAGTCTTATAATGTTACTTATTGTTATAAAATTTGTAGTGAAATAATATTTGAATTTTTTTACAGATTTCAAAGATGTCCTAACGCTGTGGCCAAATCTTCAAGCGAGGTCTCTAGAAATGGGAGACGGATTCAATCGACCATGTAGAATATCGAACAACACGGCCAGTTGATAATTTGTGTTTCGCACACGCTTTGTAAATAGTAAATAAATAAAATAACCATCCGATCTTGTAGATACAAGAAAGTAACCTCATTGCTACATGCAGTAATTTTATATATTTATTAACAGCATACAGTCATTCCATAATAAATATCGTAATTTAGGCGTATAATTAAACCCACCAACCAAATTTAGTTTCGTATATAAAAATAATTTTAATTAAATCTATAATATTCGTAAAATATAGCAATACCAATTAAGGTTAAATATAATTCGTGTAATATTTAAACGTAATAGCCCAAATTTGAATTAGGAATAATTAAATATCGAATAAGCGGTGATTATCCTATTTAGACTATAATCGTGATATAGATATCTACTGCATTTTTTAAATGAAATAATAAGTGTCGAATAAATTATACGCGTTCTTTAAGTAGAGTGATCTTGTGTCGTCGTCGAATTGAGATATTTTTTTAATTGTAAAAAAAAATCATAATGTGCGTGAAAAGTGTGGTGATTCTGGGTGTCCTCTGGTGGGTGGCGGTTTTTGGCGAAACTCAAGGGAAGGCTGGCCACTACACGCCCACGTGGGCAGTGCACATCGAGGGTGGAAGAGAAATGGCGGACACGGTGGCGGCAGAACATGGTTTCATCAATTTAGGCCAGGTAACGTACTCACATACTCTTAATATTAAAATTATAATATACATGTATAATGCGAGTAAATTTTTATTCTCTGTCAGGTTTTTTTTATCTATATTTACCATGTCCGCTCCGAAAGCACGGCATATACATCTCCACGGCTTAAAGATATCCACTCCAAAATTAGATTATGTATACGCATATTTTATGCGTATATAAATATCCACAATATGAAGACTTGTGTTGACATTTTTTCAGTTGAAATTTTTGTTGACATTCGATTTTCAAATTTTTGCATGAGATCGTCCAAAAGTTCAGATTTATTCACCGTAATATTCGATTTTCAAATTCTGTTCGATATTCAAAAATGTAACATCTTTGCACAATATTTTAGTGATTTGATTTGCAATAGATTTTGTTGCCGTATTAGAGACGCAATATGATGTTATGAAACTTTAATATTCCGATTTTCGTTCCCGTTAATTTTGATGGACCATTTTGGGCGTTTGAAGGTCTTGTACGTGTGTCGTGACACGAATACCATACATTTAATAATTATTTTGTAATGATAACACTCGTATTACACACTTATTTTGTATATATACAATTGAGAATCGTAATGTATAATATAATATCTACAAAACAAAATCCAATTATAAAATAACGATGATTTTCCTAATAATAAATTTTGTAGAATGCTTATAACAAATACGTTTTTACTCTTACATATTTTGTTATACCATCTCCGATCCGGTCACGTATACTCCAGCCATATGAATCTATACAGTATGAAGATGTTCGCTCCGAATGTGGAGTATATAGGTCTCCACAATATGAAGAAATGTCTTGACGGATTAGTTGTCTCTAGAGTTGGTTGTCAGATAATAAATAACTCCACCCATTGGACATCCAGTTCTGCATTTTTAGATTTTATGAAATCAAGCGAATGTGAAATCTATAAAAAAAAAATACAGCCCCGAATGTGTACCGCCAAATTGATAGAATCGAATTCATCGGAAGTACGTGGCAGTGATATTTACAAGTGAGTAGTGCCGGTTAAGAAATGCACACATACAGCAGTTAATCAACGTAGCGAGGTGTGTAATGTCTGTGTAGTTTTATGTGAAATACGTTTTCAGAATTTTGGTCATCTTTCTATTTATTATTTTGCAAGCTTCTTATATTGTGTTATACATATTTTTGAACTACTCTATGTTAATAGATGTTGCACATTCCAATGTCAGTGGCACTATGTCCTTTCGATTATTAACTATTTGTAATGAAAATGATAAAATGAGATAACGATTTAATTCATTCTTCATCCTTGAACTGATTGCTTCATTTAAATCATTGCCATATATAAGTTAGTTGCGATACAACAATAAATAAAACAGCTTGTAATACATATTTAATTAATATACTGCGATAGCTGAGTAAATATCAATGTTTATTTGAAAAATTATTTCTTTCGTTAGATCTGTCACATCGGTGGTTGATTGGTAAGTGTGTACGTACAAGATTTTTTAAAAGCCTGTCTACGCAATAAAGGTTTCCTAAAATGAGTCGACATTTTATATTTGCTGCCATTTCTTCACCGTTTTAAAGTGAATTTTTACAATTTCTACGCAATTGTTTAATTTCAATAGTTTATTTTACCCGTATACTAATGGCAGCAGACAAAAATATGTGCTTCGGTTTTGCCGTAAAATGTGAACACATTTTGGGTCAACCCTTAAATATGACACATTTTAATCGTGATATTTATTTTGTTGCTTTTGATTGATAACGTCATGGAATGAAAATAGTAAGTCTTCATATTGTCTATATCCAGTTGCACAAATATCAATTGCCCGAAAAGCGTCGTCTGACTATTCGATACAATATCTATTACCACTTTTATTGTGGTTGGGAAATCAGAAAGAAAAACAATTTGAAAAAGTTTCACATAAACTTAAACAAAGTAGATTATGTTTTATTTGATCAAATACCCTGCTTACGCAATTTATAAAAAAATATATCTCCAACAAACGCGTATCGACATGATTTTTTTATTGTTTTCTGCTATAACCCAGAAAACAATGTCTGATACCGATTGCTTTAGGAATCTCAAACTTTTCCGACCATAAAATTTAGAAGTTTCTAGATTTTCTAGAGCGTAGTTACGTCCAACAATGAATATTAAGTGAAAACGATTCCATTCTCTTGACAATGACTGAAAACTTTCCAGACGGGATTAAATTTGTTTTTCAGCTTAAGAATTTTTATCCCCATTTGTAACGATTCGTAATGCAAAATAACTTTGTAATACATTCAGCGTAAAGTTTCAAACGTTTTATTTAATAAGCCAGCATTAAAATATTATTTCTCATTCCCTTAATTGCGGCCAAAACTATAAGTTGGCACTGTACTTACTTGCTTTCACTCGATTTAAAAAGGGATTACACATGCTACATACAAATGACACTCACGTACGTTTTGGATAAACGTGGATACATTAGTTGAAAATACTATTCCAATGATTATTTATTATATACAAACTTGAATTAACAACAATGATAAACGTACCAACATTACAAGTAAAAGGTTATGCAAATGATTTGCGATTATACCAACGCATGTTTAGTGCATTAAAATACACTAAACACGAGTCATCTGTATCAGTAGTACTTCTCAATCTGGGAGTTTCGACTCTCCATGGAGATGCTTCTGCTTTGTACGAAATAAATAATACCTTATTTCTAAGAACCACAATCTTTTCGTTTGATATTTTCGATTAGAAGTATGCTTAATACATTTAAATAAAGATGTACGTATATTTTTGTAGCAAAGTATTATTTATCGCACATATAAGTAAATGTAAAACTTACAGTTGAAGAATGGATACGGAAGGGAAATAGAAAAATCAGAAGTCAGTAATCAAAAAGATCAAGAAAAAAACCCAAATAGATGTGGTAGAATGCCGCAAAAGCGCGTTGTAATACAAATTTGTAAATTTTTAAAACTTTAAATATATATTTTAGATCGCAGGTGAACGTAGGATATAATAGTTTTAGAGCCACTGCTCCAAATTATAAATTATATTAATTACTGTCTTGTCTTGTTGACCGTCGTTTTCGTCTTAAATTATTATTCAAATTGGAACATACATTAAAACTTACACCCTCTTATAGAAATATTATCAAAATTATTGCAGAATAAAGATATATTTTGTAGTATTTGCTAACGGGACGTTTTCTATCATAAATATAAATTTACCTGTTATACATGCGACACTAAAATAGGTTATCGGATTTCACTACAATGTCTATTGACGAAGGGCTATTTCCGCGCGACCCTTTCCAATTTTCAATCGACACAACTCAACAGTGTTCACCTAACACTATTGTTCTATTGTATAATTGTACATCTCGATTGAAATATTAAAATACTTCACATCAGTATTTTAACTTACTTCGTTTTCTTGTCTCACATCATAAATATTGACAAAATCTACAACAGTACGCGATATTTCATATCGTGATAAGGCGTTGTTTTCGAAAATTCTCAAGTATTATTTCATATACTAGTATTAAAAGTTTTAATATTAATAATGAATTCAAATATAATTTACATGGTATGATAAAGACACTTTCTTCTTCTATTTTCATATCCGCCTCCTGTCTACAATGTGATGCACCTCGTGGTGTCTTCAAAATTGTCTGTTCTCCGCTAGTCCCTTTGTATTCAAGGCCAGCATATTATATTAATTCCGCCGAATAAAAATTACGGATAGTACAATCTTCAGGGACGTCGCAAACTCGCTGGTTTTAAGAAAAAACAAGCAGTTTCAAGTTTTTCGGTACCGTTCGCAAAACGTGCTCTAGTCGGTTTCGACAATGGACTACCCGAACTTTTATTCGATCTCTGATTTCTTCACGACGGCAAACCGTCTCATCTCCAGTATTTGGCACAGGCATCTGCTCGCAAACCTCAAGACACACAGTTCGGTATCATGATAATTTTATTACATGTGCGTATTACAGCATGATTTTACAAATACGCCGGAGGATTCTGAATCTGTGATAGCTGAATAGTGCAAAACATTTACGATGGTTACTATAAATACCAACCTAAGAACAACACCATCTTCTTATGAAACAGATGTTTCAAATCACTCTCATTTCTAGGATTGAAAATCTTTTTGTGTTAAACTTATACCTAAGTACTAATAAATGCCTTTTATCCATATTCATATCTATAATGAATTAAGATTTTTTGCACTTCAAAAAAACAAATGTTTGTGGACTCTTGTAAACAATGAAAGGTCTGGTTGAACGTACCTCATAATATTGGGTAAAGTTGTTTGGAATATATTCGTAAACATTGTTTTATATTTTCTCGTGAAAATTCATTTAAATACAAAAATTGAGTTGCAGATTTTTACAAAAAAAAAATGCTCGAAAATAATCGTAACAACGTAAGCGCGGTCTCAAAGAAAATTGCACATACTTTATAAAAGGAACTTCTTTGTATCGTAAACAAGAAGATATATTTATACTTTAAATAATTTGCTTTTGACACATTTTTAAAAGCAGGTATGGTCTTTGGAATTATTGCTGTACAGATTTGGCTTAAGTTTTAATTTTTAGGTATGCTTAAAACCGTTCTTACACTTGAAGTAAATACGTATGTTTTATATATTAAATTATTATCAGCGACTATTTTGATCTGAATCATTTCATAAAAATAATTGTCTTAACCTTTGAGTTCATATTATGTAATTTTTCCAAAAAAATCAGCAACATATTAAAGTTAATTACATATAAATAATAAAACAATGCAAATTAAGTAGTGAAAAGTATTATATGTATAAAAAAGTCGAATGCATCTAAAAATAATTTGACGTTAATGTGATTGACGATGTAGTTAAGCATTCCGCTGATGGTGTATTCCTTGTATGTTGAAAGAAGTTTAATTTAGATTATTGAAAAACAAAACCTCGGTGGGTGTGCGGAACTACACGTGTATAGTATTACAGGTTCAAGACACATAGCTGTAAAAAAAACGTATGTTGTATGCACTTAAATACAGAATGATAGTCCCAAATAGAAAAGATTGACTGCCAGTCGATATTGATGAAAAAATATGTTTGGATACGTATTCATAATTGACAGGTTGTTTTTCTCGAGAGTGGTTGCTAGCCAACTATTCAATCCGTATGACAAATAGTCTATTCTGCGCATTTGAAAACTCGGCCATCCAGGTAGTGTTGAATAAAATATTGAGATTTTTTTTCCTCCCAGACATGAGTGACGATTGTTATCGTGGAGAAGCTACATTACCAATGCACAAATGTCGCCGGTTACCGACCATTGCTTCAATACAAGCTAAACGTGTTGCTAATTGTAACGACTAACAATACTTTATGCAAAGTTCGGCAAACTCATTATCATAGTTTATGTCGTATATTGTATAGACAATGGTGGCAGACACATAAACATAATAATATATTAGTATCTAACCATTCATACATGCATCTTAGCGAACGTAGTAACAAAGAAAGGTGGTATGATAGTTCGTTGTCCTTGATCAGATATAAAGTATAGTATATAAAACAATATGTATTCAAGTAAAGATATACAATTTATTAGCTAAATCGTCATCATTTTTTGTTTGATAAGTTTTATATGGGTGTGTTTTTATCCATATCAATGTATAGATACCCGATTCATACGATTATCCATATCCTGTTTTGTCAAAAAGAGACTATTTTGTACTGACATTACTAAAATCATCATTTAACCATGTTCGCTCTGAATGTGGAACATATGCACAACGTGCATATTTTGACATATTTTTCATCACAATTTTTTGTTAGGTAATCGATCGAACTGTTGTGCATCTAGTATTTTTAGCATCTATTTTTATCAATTTTAAGAGTATAAACATATTAAAGGTTTTGAACATATTTTGGATTTGTTCCGTTTTTATTCCATTTAATACGACGTATTAAGTAAACACAGTAAATAATTTGGATAAAAAATATTTTGAAGAAGAATAGTTCTACAATTATTAATAGGAACAACTTGTTTTCCGTTATATCACGTTTCTAACTCTCTTATGCGAGAGTATACATTAGCGTAACTTACGTGATGAAGTACCAGAAGTGCGTCAGGAGTTAGTTCTACTGGGCATTTATCGGTGTCTACTAATTTCCCATTTTAACTCAACCACGGTTAATAAATTTGGGAATAAAATTGATTGACGAAAAATCATAATTACTGTTGTAGAGAGGTCTAGATGATTGGAAAATAATTCCATATTAAATTACAACCAAGTTTACTGCGAATGTATTGAAGGCATTGTATAATAATTTGCCCAGCACATTCTCATTTCAGGGCGATTTTTATTTTTCATTTTGTCCATCGCCAAGAAAAAATAACAAATGTTTTTTCACCTTTCCTGTAGTATTTGATTTATGAAGGATGGCGTCCTTTTTTCTAGACGAAGGCGATATTGATTATTTAAAATATTGTAAAAAATGAGCTGGAAGCTTTTTTCGACATTTACGAAATTCCCTGTTATAGAATATTTTAGTATGAATGTATAATTCAGTTTATTTTATCATTTTTTACAATCTAGCCCCGAGAATTAAAGCAACCCTACATTTATTTTACCACGTTAGTTCCAAATGTAGAGCATTGCACCTAGACAACGTTTCTGCTACAATACAGTGTAACTCTACAGTGAACATTTAATACTCCCTCCTGGAATGGAGTATATTGATGAGTATAAGTTGAAACCTCGTGTCACACATTTATTTAGCTTTACAGGAGAGTAAAAAACTATAAAAATAATTCCATTAAGTTTTGCTAAATGTTATTAATTTTACGGAAACAGCTATTTTTTGCTTGCTAATTATGAATCGTCAATATTTAAATAGGGATCGACGAAAAACAAAATCTTGTTTGCAAGGTGTCACATTAGGATTGTCGATATTAATCTCAGCAGTGTGAAAACTTATCTTGACAGGTTATTGTCAGCCATTTCCTTAATGAAGTGAAAAAACCAAGAATGGGTTGAAATATAATACATAATCAACAACAACTGCAAATATTCTCCTTTATTCCTTTCCTTTATTCGGGCACCTTGAGAATATCTATACGAACTATGCCTACAAGCGCGGTGAATACTTACACATAGTTGCGTGTATACTTATCTTTCTTGTGGTCATCATATGTGGTATCCAAGAATTTCTGTAGCTAATCAACATTTTATAGCATATTATTTAAAAAGTACAGATTCTTTTGAATAAGTCGCACATATAATAATATATCGTCGTATTAGTGGCAAAAGAAGTATAAGTGAAAAAGTGAGTTGAAATGATCAAGTTTTAATGATTGAGTCACTTTTTCACTTTAACGTCTTTTGCCAGTACATAATACGACGATATACTGCTAATACTTTCTACATCAATGGTAACACATTTAATCTATTACCTGATAAAAATTTTAAATTCAATTAAGTTGTGTAAACCTCTAACGTGCCTCTAACAATTACCTTTAATTTGTTCAGTAATTGACATTTTAATAGCGTTATAATACTTTTATGGATTTCTCAACAATGTAAGTTCTTATATTTTACAAAACATAATAGCAAGATGTTTATTATTCTCGGTATTACTATCACAAACGAAATAGCTATATACTTAACTGATTTTCATATACCTACCTGGCACACGACTATATAACAATCTTTAGTGTTGCATATCACAATAACTATGAAGTTAGATGTAAACGTTGGAACACTCAATTATAATACAACAGAATTCAGTGCATCGTTTTGGGTACTCCGTCAGTAATATTGAATGGAAAGTAATAATACAATATGTATTAACATATTGCCTTAGTTATAATGCTTTGATTATAGTACGTGCTGCAAATTTCGAACTAGCAAAAGAGCGAAAATCGTGCATCTTTATAATTGAGAGGGTACAGTATTATTTTGTTGAAAGCTATTTATAATCTATGCTCAGTACATTAAACTTTCTTTAGCTTTCATTGATACGAAGAAGCTGAAAGCTTTTATTTTATAACATACAGTGAACTGCATACGTAGGCAAGCAGCCAAGTGGACTTAATAACTCGGCATAGCAACTTGGGAGTAAGTTATTTTTGCAAAGCCGTGTACATGCAGCTAATCGTAAAACCAAAGACAACATTCGATATAGACGTGCTCTACACATGCTGCAGATAGATAATGAGATAAGCATATTTACTTCACTAAAAAATGACTGAGTAATCTTTCCAGTTTTACAGGAAATTGAACATTTCGTTCCACTTGAATGGGGGCCAATTTTTATCGTCTTCAAATCAATTCAAATGTCAGTATTAAATAAGTAAACATACACAATTTGATGCTGGCAGCAGATCGTATTCTAAATTTATATGGGAACTCCACACCCAATAATTATGCTAATCGTCTACTTATTTGTTAATTGGCATATTCATCGAAAATACAGTAATTTAAAAAGAATGCAATATATATTTACAACTGCTATATTATAATCATAATTACTTTATTTATTTTTATCCCCGGAAGCCGAAAGATTGCGGTGCGCGCTTCGAAGACGGAGAAGTAGGCTCTAATCCCAAAACTGCAGCATTAAAAAAAATACAGGACCCATTGCCTGGCAATCATTTTTCGTGAAATGTGTCTGTTAAAATAAGTCTTGACACTGCGGAGATCCATATGTTCTATTTATTTATTGGTCACTTTCACGCTGTTGAGATTCATATGCTCCACTTTCGGATTAAGCATGGTAATGTATATATATACATCTACACCATAGTTCTAATTGTCTGGAGAATATGTATTCCCCAATATCATCGAATCTTTTTGCCTTTTAGATTATATCAAATTTGTGTAATTTCTCTCATTCAATCATATTCCATGCCTGAATCCCGCCGTTACATTCCTTGTAAACTTACGATGTTGACTTAAAGGCCTATTACACTACACAATATTAAGTGCTCTTACTGCAGAGTGGG
>JAGVSQ010010383.1:0-12957 GCA_022683975.1 Rhyacophila evoluta
ATTATTACACAAAACAAAAATATGGTTACAAGTTCCTTTCTTTGACATGTGTGCAAGGGATCAAGACATGTGTGCGGGAATTTTTTAACAGATGTGCGGCCACACATGCGCACACCTTGGATAGAACGTTGCGGACGACCCGGTTGTGAATGATTTGTAAATGTAAATATTAATAGGACTTGTAAGTGATAATAAATTATGCTTATTTTTTATTATTAATAATATTCCAATATGCTCATTATTTTTCAGGATAATTATTTGTCAGACGATTGCTTAACCCAATGTACATCCAGTCCTGCATTTTTAGATTTTTTAAATCCGACAGATGGGGAATCAAAAACCTTTTCCCCTGATTGCTGGGCGTGCACATTACCAACTACGCTACCGAAGAGACTTCATTCAATTAGTGCTGCCTATTTTTGTATCGTTAAATTTTCTCGAATAATATGAAATACATTTTGGGAAACTTTGTGTTATCGTACGATGTTTACGCAAAAACCAGCGCTATTAGAATAATGAAAAAAATAAACTACAAATAATCGCCCACACTAAGCTTTATATTCTTTTAAAATGGGCATATTTATAATAAAAATAACAGCATAAAATAATATGATCGTTAATAATATTGTAATTTCGTCACCGATAGAATAATTGATATTTTTTCTTGAAACAACATTTGAATTTAAATCAAATTACAATAATTTTGTAACGTTTTTTAGAAATCCATACGTTGCAGTTACAATATGAATTTACAAAATGTTTTTATATAGCATTGTAATCGATGACACATATGTAAAATCCATTTATTTAAAAATACTTTTATTTCATCTTAATTTCTACATAAATTTGTTTTAATATGCTATATCCATCAATAAAAAGTGGTAATACAAAATATTTATATTTGACTGATTATTACAGCAAAGTGTTTATTGAGATAGCATTGCATTTCGTAACGTAGTTACTCAACATATATTTACAATTTTGATTAAAAAAATCTAATATCAAATTATAGTAATATATTTACGTACACGCATATGAACACGGTAGCAGAGACGGCGGTGTGCTCGCCATAGAACTGGATGTTGCGAGCTCGATTTCCACAGCTGCTGGACTTAAAAATAATCAAAGATTTAAGACTGGATGCCTAATGGATTAAGTAATTTACTGATAATCAATTCTCGCCAAAAAATCTTTTTAAATAACTCTGGGCTATATGGAGATCCGTATACTCCATTTCTGAAGTGCTTCAAAATATTCTCCTTTCAATTTAGGAATATTTACTTTGCAAACTAGCTCCTCACATATTACAAGTAAATAAATTTATAGGAAATAAATATAAGTGAAAATGAATATCTACATGTATGTATAAATAAAAGACGAATCTCTCGAAAATATTATTTTTATCTCTCGTACATTTAGTAGAGATTTGAAGGACAATTATTTCGCTAAAATGTCAAGAGACGTTCATTACAAAATAATAATTAATTGTCTATAGCGCGATGTTTCCATAGTTATCCGACAAATATGATAAATGGTTCCGATAAACATTAAGATATCCATAAGATCCAAAGACAAACGTTATTATTGGTGTGATAAATCATTTCTATTACAATATATCATTCGAAAATGGCTCTACAGTGAAATATTAAATCTTTGGAACACCAAGCCATTGGTCATACACAAGAGGATCTAAGTGATTAGAACTTAAAATAAAGCCCTTAACCATTTGTCATTTATATTTTTTTTCTTTTTCAGCATGTCCGCTCTAAAATTGTTGCATATGGATCCAAACAGTGTGAATATGTCGGCTCAAAAAGTGGAATATTATCTATATGAATCTTCACGATGTGGAGACATGTCTTGACAGATTATTTATCGCGAGAATCGGTTGTCAAGCAGCTACCCAACTCGATTGGCGGACAGTTCTGGATTTTCAGATTTTCAAAAATCCGGCAGATGTGGGAATCGAATTTGCACTCCCCAGATGCGAAGCGCGCACGCTAATCTTTTTACTGGGGAGATACAAGCCCCGAGCCGGCCCCATAGTTGTTGGATCTCAGCGATTTTAGCTCTCCATGAGTAAAATTATTTAAAAAATACAAGGAAAAACTAACAATATAGAAATGAGTTTACTATTTGAAAACGCGTCACACAGTAATGCCAATTATTACAGAATAATAAAGTCCGCGTGAATTTACATTTCAGATAAATGACAACTGTGCATCTTCTGTCGTCAAAAGTAACTCTCTTTATATGTATACAAACCTGCTTTTTTTCATCCTAAAAACGTCAGATTGAAACAAAATTTTATTCATTGCTTAATTTTTTTCTTTATTTGGTAAATACCTAATGACGCTCTGGGCCTTTGTTGTCGGCACCCTGAGCTGACTCTGCATACACCTTATATATTTGTTTAGTGATTTAACTAGCCATCTGGCATCTCTATCTAAAATCTGTCTATAAGTAAATATTTTTTTATTTCCTAAATATACATATCTCTAAATAATATCAATGCTCGCGTGCTTTATTCTTTAGTCCATCCTGGAAATGTTAATATTATACTTCGTGGGAACGTATTTTGTTTCCCGATCTGTCGATTAAATTACTTTATATTTGAAAGGCGATTTGCAAATACTCGTAAAGGAGATGAAAGCAGTACAAGTATTGTAATCAGATAAGTATTCAATAAATTAGACGTTAGTATGTATACAATCACAGAGGCAAGTTATCCACATCGTTTCCCGTGTGTCTATGATAGATTTTTATATGTGCTACGCGCGGTCATATTCGAACCACATTGCATCCCGGAAATAAAACACGATAACTATTAATTTAACTGTGTTAACGGTGAAATGAACTCTGCCTTTTAAAACGAGAGTCTGCGATAGTGTATTAAGGTGTGACACATCGGAGAAAAAAACTAATTCGATATTTTTCAATCGAGCCTCCAAATGTTAAGTCGCTCCGCTCTAACAAAGCAGATTACGCCATAAGATTAACATTTTTTCTCTTTAGCTTAAATTGTATTATTAAATTAAATTTAAAAAGAAACAATGAACGAAAAAATCACGATCATATCCTCCTTTCAATATTGTATTATTTCCATTAACATTCACTTAGTAGAACTTCGTTTTACAACAATCGAAAACAATTGAGCACACGCTTGGCTCTCGACCACCGAAAATAGAGAAACTATAAGAATTTTTTTTACCATGTAATCTTACATTAGAGCATATGGATCCCCAAAATGTCACACTCATGGAGAGTTAAAATCGCTGAGATCCAACAACTATAGGACCGGCTCGGGGTTAGTATCTGCCCAGTAAAAAGATTAGCGTGCGCGCTTCGCATCTGGGAGTGCAAATTCGATTCCCACATCTGCCGAATTTTTGAAAATCTGAAAATGCAGAACTGTCCGCCCATCGAGTTGGGTAACTGCTTGACAACCGATTCTTGCGAAAAATAATTTGTCAAGACATCGGGAAGAATCATATAAATAATATTCCACTTTTAATCTACATAATCTGTGACATTAGAGCATATGGATCTCCACAATGTGACATTGTCAGGTCATTGTTTACGAGAATTGGTTGTCAAACAATTTCTCAATCCAACGAGCAATCAGTTCTGAAATTTAGAATTTTCTTATGTATTTAGGTGATTACATTAATAATACTATATAATATCATTGTATACTTTGTTAAAAAAGTACTACTATGATTAGAATTTTGTTGCCGATTATATCTATAATTATATTATTGTATGGTATGAGAACTGAAATATCTATTGACAAAACTTTTTCTATTATTTATCTCAATTACCACGTATGGATATAATTTCTCTTTAACAATTATGATAACCCAAATTTTATTTCAATTTCAATCACGTTAAAATATCAGTCAACTGCCATTTTTAATTGCATTTATTATAATATGTACAAATAAAAAAAAAAATATTTTTTAATTCAAAAGTAGCAAGGTGGCTTAATTTTACCAAATTTTAAATTTGAATTTGAACATAGTTTATACAGTTTTAAATATTATAATAAATGAAATATCATTCTAACAAAAAAAAAATACAGAAAAAGAGTTTTGAGTTAAAATTAAGGCTGTCAATAATGTTAAATTGTTTTTTGTCACAGATGGTAACATCGTCTTTTTTGAGGTGTACTAGCAAAAATGTTGTAAACCTCTGGTGTAAGCGATTATTTGTGATTATATATAAGCATTTTAATTGACTTTTAATGAAAGAAAATGAAATTTCGCAGTGAAATCATGTCTATTTTCACTTGTAAAAAAGTCTATTTCATTTTCATTAACTTTCCAATACTTTTTATGCAAAGTGCTTTTCAATTATAAAATTAAAATTTTTTCAAGTTGTTTCCAAGGTTTTTTATGTTTAATTAAAGATGAAAGTTTTTTGCAAGAAAAAGTCAAATATGGTTTTCATAATAATAAAAATAAATTCTCAGATTTACTTTATGTTAATGTTTCAAGAACACCAATTCTATGCAGGTGTATCAACAGGTAATTTATTTATTTTTAGCTCAAAGATTGTATATTTCATCGGAATTTGAATCGTGAAAGTGACTAATTTAAGAAAAATTCCTGAAAAACTTTTACAAGTTTCAAGAAAAATTGTTCACTATGCCAATAAAATCACGATATTACATTAAGGCAGTGTATATTGTAAATATATTATGAATTCAGATTTAATGATGTATATGAATTTCACATATATCAGCTACGTTATTTATTTATGACACCGTTTCAAATATATTTAAGAGATTGAATATTTAAAATTAACTTATCGATGGCTTAAAGTGGAATCCTACTCTTGTCCGAAAATTACCTAATAATACCATCTTGTTACACCATCCTACATGCATGTCCCGTATTTAACAATTCAATTATGTTACTATTATATAACTATTATGTTAAAATATCGAAATATCTTCATCTACAAAAACACACATAGATATGGATGCGGTAAATACGTTGTTGACTTGAAATATGACTCAATCGGGCACTCGCTTTTATATTTAGTTATATTAATATTGTGTCTCATATGTGCTATAATGAGACGCAAAGCAACATATTTGTTTGGATTCTTTTTCCAGCAGTTCCATTACTGAACTTTGCTGGCGATAGCTGATTTAGAGAAATTATTCTTAGACAGTCTTTTTTTCAATACTTATTATTTTTAGTATTCTCTCTTATTATCTTATATTATCCACATTACTAACCCAACTTATTCATAAGCATGCATTTATTTGCAACATGGCTCCAGCGGACACCCATTCAAATACTATGCCTACCTGACGATACTTAATCTCGGTATTCAAAGGAGCACTATAATAATTTAATACCACAACGCTTTTTTGATGCCCCAATAATTATTTTTTATAAAGTCCACCTGAACAACTATCGATGTATCAAAATTTCAATGATTGGTAAGTGTTAGAATTTGCTGTAATAAACACAATTTACAACGTAAGGTTTCTTGTTTTTCGTACCAAATAAACATTTTTATGCCTCATATTAAAGATGAGCATATTTAAGAAGTCAAGGAACTGTGACATCCGCCCACGGAGAATCGAGTTTGGTTACGTTTCACAAGAATCAAGCCGATATCAGTTGACAATAATCATCGATGACGATCGCACGAATAAAAATCAATTCGCCCACTCTCGAAACAAACCACAAATTCTATAACATTAATGGCATGAATAAATGATGGTATTAAAGAAAAATTAGTAACTCTCTTTGGATGCATCATCAATGGTATCTCGTCTATAGATGCGTCTATCAAATTATAATACAGAAAATTTCGCTACTGACGTAATAAAGATTTTGAATCCAAATGGTGTTCGTTATGGATACATTCTATATTCAAATATATTATCACTCAAATATTAACAAAAGCCATGGTTAATCTAATGAACGAGATACTGTTTTACCATGCTATGGAAAATATGGATCTCTACAGTTGAAAACTTATCTTGGTAGATTAAAACAATCGCATCGATGAGCATCCATTGTCGTCCATGTTTCCAATCTATTATGTCGAATATGAGGTTCCGAATTTATTTCTTGAATTTTCAGCTCGCGTCCGTTAGTGCTATTTATCGACTAACTTAAGCACCGATGCCCTTAGTCTGAAATTTTTTTTAGAGACATATTTATACTACCCAAGAGTAAGACACACCTACACATGGTCAAATGTAAAAAAGGTGTTCGTTATGGATGTATCTTATATCCCATTCCGTTTAACGTATTACATCTTCAAAAATATGGTCTGTCTCCATATATTTACACTATAAATGAAGTATACATACACTATACAGTAAATCAGTACTTTTGAACAATACCATCTTCTTCACTGCCATTGTTGGTGGGGTAAAAGGCGGTGACTGACTAATTATTTAATAAAAATATAATTACCTCGTAACAGTTGGAGTTGAAGATGAGTGCTATTTTCCTGGCTGAAGAGATCATGGATCCACTTCAGAAGCTGACTCAAATACGGAAACTGTAAGCTACCAATCAAATTGTATGTCGTGTTTAAGATTGCTATTATGTCATTGTAATCAAAGTGTCAATATTATATCATATAAATGAACACAAAAGAGTATTTACTATGCAAAAAATTAAGCGCGTTTACTGAAATCATTCGCTATTATAATTAGGTGAAATTATGTTCGCCTGCTTCTTGGGGCGTTTCGTCTAATGCCTATTAAAAGCCGGTTCTATAAATAATAAAAGGAATACAAAAAACGTTAATAAATGATGCGCGAACCGATAGTTAAGAAGTTCTTTGCCAATGAACTCAGGCGATAGATAGTGTTAGGACATCTTCAAAGAGAGTAGGTTCGTACAAATAAAACTCCGGTACGGAATGATCATTATTATTATTACCGTCTTAAGAAAAGACAAATGAAGAGTGATTTTGATTGATGGTAGATACTAGTCACGACCTGGAGTCTTATAACTATGGAGAAATTCATTTGCAATGAGCTATGGTTTGTGGGTTAGATTTTTATGAGAAATGCCTCTCGAAATTTATATTTCTATTAATATTATATTCATATTTTCAACATTAAACAAACAATAGCATAGTTTACTTGATTAGCAATTACTTTCATATTAAATATTTTTATAGAACAATTAGTTTTGTATTCAATAAAATTACAGACACAATTAAATAATTACAATTTATTAAACTATAACTAAAACGTTAAGCAGTTTGTTTGTTCCCAGTAGCTTAAAGGCAAACACGATCGTCGGTGCCGATGGTTTAGGGTTCACATCATACAACTACCCAAACATTACTAGATTGAAATATATAGGATTGGATGTCAAATAGATTGAGCAATTGGCTGACAACGAATTCTTGTAGAAAATCTGCCAAGTTAAGACTTCGTGACTCGTGGAGTCCTTGTCTGGAGCGGATATCTTCACATTACAGAAATACCTTTGTACTTTTTTCGCAACAGTAAAAAATAATTTATATACATCTATTTCGATTTCTGACAAATATCATGCTTAATATAAATTGTTTGATAATGGTGTATAAATCAATAAAACTAAATTGCATGTAGAATTAGAATTAAATGTATTTTTCCTACTATTATCAACATTTTTCTTCCATGTCAGCTCCCTGAGTGGAGCATATGAACACCACTGCACCCTGCAATATAGTACATATATAGCGGCCTTCCGGGCTTAAATTAGCTTAAATAATCAAGTCTGGTTCAGACTGTCTTGCGGCATCCGTGATTATAAACATATTGAATAAAATTATTTCGTGTAATATCATAGGATAACAAAAATTTATCGAGCACATATTTTTTAAATGTCCTTTATTATTACTTAATATCTTGTATAATTACGCTTTTTTGTAAACCACTCTGTACCACAGGTCATGTGTTCAAACCCCTAACTGCAAAACATAAATGTTTTAATCTTTAAATGTAAACACAATGGATTGCATTTGTTAACAACCAATTTCCATAAAAATAATCTGTCTAATAAATCTTTACAAAATGAAAAGCATTACGACTCGCATAGATCGGAGCAAACATAGTTAACTAATTGAAATTATTTAAATGTTTTTCTGATTAATTTTTGATTTTTAATCAATTTCCATTAATCACCTTCAGTCAGCAGTGCGCATTAATTAAATAAAGTAGTTTATTGTTGTGATTTAGTTTGATATAAAAAAATGCTAATGCTTCTTACGTAATTGCCATAAGCCTCTCCTCCGGCCGACCCATATAAAACACTGTTTTTTTCTCTCTATAATATATTGATTGCTGATACTAGAATAAGTTCTCGGAACGAATTTGAAGACCATAATTCAAAGCAATCTCGACCAGGTGTAGCATTAAAATCTTCACTGAACCCGAGAAAATGGCTGCTTCGAAGTCAATATTCGCTAGTTGGTAAACAATTTTTTTCCTAGCCGCACACCGGTTTTTTTATGGACGCTCAGAGCTATCACAATGACTCACCTACGAAGCTATAAAAACGATTCTCTATTTGAACTCGAATCTGTCCGAAATTTGTAAACATCCATTAAAGCTACATTCGAAATCTTACGTATATAAAAATCATCTCTTACGTTATATCAAAATAGATACATGTTAAATTATCTTTTTAGTTTTCCTGCTAACCGGATCATTAGTACATTCCGAAAATTGTTATTAAGAGTCTTACCGTAACTTACAAAAATTTCATTTACACAAGATTTGTAATTTTAGTTGAGCTTTCAAACAATAGTAAATATCCAAGTAGCAATGTATGTATTTCGCGAAATTCTCGGAAAAATTATAGCATATTACAATAGTAAATTAACATAAAATTGCAGTATTATAATTGTATAGATATTTGCTTTCCGCTTCACGTCTTCACAGCTGTTTTGCAGGCGTATACCGCGGGGTAACAAACATGCGGCGTTCTTCAAAGTACTTGAAGTGTCCCAGGAGTAGCTTCTTAAGGCCTTGGTTAGCGTGCACTAGTATGTGCATGATTTATATTCTAACTGATTATGCCTTGTTAGTATTTATCCCTGTTGATAAGAAACCTTCTCGCTCGCCGTAAGATTTCGCAAATTGTTTAAAAGCTGTAAAATTATCCTTTATAGAAACCAAGTCGCATTGGCCAACCGGTCCAAATGATTGAACCGACTTGAGAAGCTTTTCCCTTTCTACCGAAATATGGGGACACTCCCAAAGGATGTGTTTGGCATCCTATATTTTGCCACATAAGCAAGTAGGATATTCTATTAGACCAAGCTGACAGAGCTTAGAGGCAAAACCAACGTGACGGGTTAAGAAATGGTATGGAACCAATTTGGTTATCACCATGCGCCACCTTACACTTGGTTAAGGCCTCGTAATGTATTTCTTTAAATAATGAAATTGTATGTACCTACCACTATTTTAATTTCGTTTTGTAATATGAACAATTAACTTTCGAAACCCATAGTGCATTTTGTTGGTCAAATCGAGCATGTTAATATTAAGCAATAATAATAATTGAAGCATCCCATATCAATGAATGGCTTAATTTTTATTTTATTTTATATCGGTAGATGGCCGTTTATTCGGTTTATATCAATACGTAGCATTACCTAAAATTAGTAATGTTCCGTTTTCAAGAAAAAATAATGGTCACACACAAATGATTGTGCATGCAAACGTGAGCCTGTGTAGCCCCCTTAAGATGTTATGCCTCCAGTAGCTTTAAAGTACTTGTATTTTGTTACTTAGAGGTAACGGTGTTCCGGGCAACGACTAAATTCTATTTAAATTTCCTGTACTATAAGGCCTAGGCTACACAGTGCCTAGAAAGATTAAGAGCTTTTATGAAAAAGTCGTGCAAGTTATGAAGTAGTTAGTGACTTGCAAATCTTTTAAAAGTTTAATAGTTAAGTAACGAAACTTGAAAAGCTATTTATATTTTAATTATTAATTGTGTACGCTTTGTAGGCTGAGATGATTTTAGATTTATCGACACATCTGTCGGTAGAGAAACTGTTTTTTGTTGCTTGGCTCGACTGATCACTGACTATCAAAAATACATTAGTTTATCAATATTTTATAGTGTAAACTTGATCTAATTATCATTTCGATTATATTAAATATACAAATGGGATTGTATGACTGTATTTGATTTTAGTAAAAAAAAACTTATGTAATTATACCTCATGCAAGAATTGATGAATTGGTAAGCACAACGTTATCGACTTCCATACAAGATCGTAAATTTTTCTCGAGTTTTATGTATTGAAAAATAAACGTTTTTTACATTAATTTTAAATAAAAAATAGTCCATTAAGCATGCGACAATGTGTTTTTATTAAGTAATTTTCAGCTTAAATTGGAGTTAGCAATTTTACACTTTCAGCAATCCATATTATCACTTCTGAAAATTGATGTAAATTTAATCACGAACATAGCATGATCATTGATTATATTTGTGTTTAACCACACACTCAAATCAAGTATTTGCAAACTTATTCCTGTACGCCGAAGTTAATATCGTCTTCCCAAGCCTGTAATACTTCAAGATACGTCTCGAGGGCTGAGATCGATAGTATCCACCTTTACATGCTGACGGTAAGTATTTATTATCTTAAATGGCATGATAAATCGAGGCTTTCACTTGTTTCCTTGTCAGATCTCTCGAGTGATTCAACATGGAGATACATCACGTCAATGGTATGACAAGATACAGCGTTTTACGCTAAACATAATTAATATTCTTAAAATATAAATATTATTTACGGAAGTACACACGGACCTCGTATAACACGGTCATATGGTGCCATAAAAACGTCGTGTAGTACAAACCCGTGTCATACGAGGTTTGATGTTCAAGTATATCCTTTATTTTTTCTAATAATCAATATTAAAAAATAGACGTTTATGTATCTATCTGAAACACTTAGATAATATAGATCACTCGTCATGATTATTAGTTACAATTTTATTTATTCGACTCCTTTTGAAGATAAGATTGTAAGTTTTTATCATGAGACGACTCTTGAGAATTTTTGGATTTAACCTTTCAAGACTGCCTTATAAATGATTGTCTGATTTTAGCATATAAGTTTTTTTTTGTATTTCATGATAAGGAGACAAGTACTTATGAAGTTCCCTCTTGAACTTCAAACTTTATTGAATTATTGTATCATTTTCTATGAAATATTGTTCTTATTTATCAGCTAACCTCTAGAGATATGTTTGAAAGACTTTCTTGTAAACACTGAAATATCGTGTTTACAGCTGTAGAAAAAGTTTTTAATACAACATGGTTAATATTTTTTCATGCTTAATATCGGAGATTATTAAAAATTTCAAGTTAATTATTTTACAACGTATATAAAACATGAAGAATAACCATAAACCTAAAATTCTATAAAATGCACAAATAATGCCAATTTTATAATAAATATACAATTTTATAACTGATAAAAACGATTTCAATTTCAGCCTTTAAGGAACTGAATTATCCTTCATTAATATATGTATCTAATTAAAACATTGAGTATTTTTACAAAATAAAAAAACAATTTCAAAGGCCGTACAATTTTTGTAAATATGTAATTAGTTTCACAACACATAAATTAATTTTATATGAATTATCATACTGATATCGAATATCCCCTGAGATATGTGCAATATTGTAATTAGTCTGTTTTGGTAAGGACCTAATAAATAATTAATGCACTTGTTACATATAATGTTGCAAAACAAATTAAATAGGTCGTATTGTACAATGTCCTGTAAATGCAATATAACCTGCCCATTCTACACGATAGTGTAGAGGTTGGCGTGCGCATCTTGCATCCGGGTAATGCGAGTTCGATTTGCACACCTCCAATCTGAAAATTCAGGACAGTTTATTCATTCGTTGAATAATTGCTTGACAAGCAACTCTCGTGAAAAATAATCTGCCAAAACAGGATCGTGGGGTAGATTTTCTCAGTATAATGCAAGCCTTTAAAAATGATTTATTGTTTTATTTAAGTATTAAATAATTTCGCCGACTGAAAATATTATATTTACGCCCCCGCATAATTCCTGCTTTTGGAACATTTGTATTGATTTTCGCTCCTTTTGCCGCTCTTTACAAGATGCCGCCTGATGCAATTGCATCACTGCTTCATAGCAAGCCACGGCTTCACATTGCGAAGATCTATATTATCTACTTAACGGGCAGATCCACACTGTGTAGATCCATATGCTTTACTTTCGGACCGATCGTGGTTGAATACATCTATTGGTACTTTATTCCTACTTTAGCACCTTTCGTTGGCTGGTAACACAAAAACCACAGAGTTTCTTATAAATTTCCGACATATTCATCATTTTTTTATTGATTTTCTGATACAATATTATACATACAAAATGAAAAAAAAATAGTAGAGAGATTGATTGCGGTTGTGGTATAGTTGCAGTTTATGTATAAATGGGTGTTCACAAACAAACTAGGTTTGGGTCAACATATGCATAACCATTTACATAGAAGTGTTCCAAATTCAAATATCTAAATTTTTAAATTTAGAATTTTTAAAATATGGAACGTTTCGGTACTAAATTCAAATTACATACTTCGCAATGAAAATATTGTTCATTCTTATAAAGGCAATATTTGGAAATGCAAGTATTATTGTATTTTATCTGTTTTAGTGAGATTTAAAAATCCTTGACAAATAAAATATGCAGTTTCTAAGTGGGTGTATTTTTTTAATGTCAACATAATTACATTCAAACAACGGAATAATATTTATTGAAACTAGATATATGCATATTAAAATTTATTAATAAAGTCAAAAATAAAAACAATGAGTATTAATTTCATTTAAATAAATCACTCACTGAAAATTTTCAATGAGTGATATTAAAACATTCAACGGAGTTGTCCTTTTTGTAACGTGTCGCAGATTAGC